>JAODAL010010466.1:0-105017 GCA_025379985.1 Phyllomedusa bahiana | reverse complement strand
GGCGCTCAAAACTTAAGTAATAATAAACAGTAAAACTTGGATTCAATACAGCAAGACACGGGCTCAAAACACTGCACTGTCAGGAAAACCTTATCTGCTAAGAAGCAAATTTGTAATGTAAACAAATCACGGAGCTGACAGAGACCACACAGACACACACAGCCAGAGCACAGAGCCTGCAAAAGGGGGAAATCCTGTGACAGTTCACTCAAATAATCAAACTATAACTTGTGAATTCTGTATACAAAAGAGAACACCTATTCAAACACAGCAGCTTTGAAAGCTTCTTCATCAATAAAGCAGGGTCTAAAAACACTACACTAGTTATTCTGTATACAAAAGAAAACATATTGCTACCCGGTGCCTTAAAGACCTTTCATTTTGCCCTGTCATCAGATAAAAGTGATTCACGCAAGCGAGGCCTTTCAGCTCCTGGGTCGTGACTAGGGAACTTTGTGGTAACCAAGGGGGATTGAGAAATGCTGTAGCTCTCGAGTTTTCACTTTTTTTTAATCACATATATTTAGAAAAGTGATTAAATACCCATTTTGGAGGTTCCCACGTCAACATTACATGGTGGCAAAACCCCTTTAAGGCAGTTCTAGAAAATAATGGAAGCCACACAAAATATTGACACTTTGGGCACTATTTGTCCATTGTCAATTAGAAATGTATTCACTTTTGTGGTCTCCGGTTTAGATATTGATGATTGTGTGTTGAGTTATTTTGAGGGCACACCAAATTTACACTGATATACAAGCTGTACACTGACTACATTGTATCAAAAGTGTCATATCTTCAGTGTTGTTACTGTATATATTTTTTATCTTACATAGCATTGACATATTCCTCAGCACTGTACTGTCATCAATCACATTGTTCCCTATCCACATTGGAGCTTACAGTCTGAAATCCAGATTTACCTATCAAAAAGTGTTTGAAGTACACAAGAAAATCACTGTACTTGGAGGAAACTGACACAAACACAGAGAGAACATGCAAACGGTATGCAGATTTTGTTCTTGGTCAGGATCCAAGCACTGCATGGCAACGTCTGAGCCATCCATCTCTAATACTTTATACCTAACAGGTGGGTTATGCTACCCTATTTGAGAAAGTGATAAAGGGGGTGTAGCTGATCTCTGCAATACATAATTGTATATGATTTAGAGCTGGATTTCTGTGTAAATCCTGACAGGATTCCTAAGAGAGATGGTCCTGTTTACCCTGCTACACACAGTAGTTGACAGTTTTTTGGGGATCAGTGTGTGTACAGAGCAAACTGTCAGTCACTATATGTAGCCAGGGTAAGCATGACTCTCATTGTCTCTTCTAGGAGTCCTGTCAAATTTTACTCTGCTTTGTATTCAGAAATCCTGCTGCAAATCATTATAAACCTATGTATCACAGAGCTCCGTTTTCTTGCCCTAACATGTACTGCTCTCATGTGGGGCATCAAAAATCACCTGACTGGCTCAATTCACTACATTGTTAAGCCACACCAGAAGCGAGGAGGCACGAGGACTGTTTTAAATTCAGTAAAGTTGATCTTTTGGCAATTTTTAACAAAGTTAAATTCGGGCCGGCCATAGCTGAATCTCTTGGATTCAGTTTGGCTTTTACATTGACCTGAATCCACAGTGCAACACTACTTTGTAAAATGTCATGACTGCAATACTTTACACCTTCTTACTGCTCCTTTTATCCACATTCTTTCTTCTAGACACCTAAAGGAAAGTGCAAAACTGTAAATACATTTAAGCATAATTTTTGTCATAATGCACAAAGTTAAATTGGGATGTCTCACCAATTGTAAGTGTCTGATAACTGGGCAATGCCAGAAATGTATGCCCTTTTTCTAGAAGTAGATTTAACATAATCTCTTTGTTTTAATGATGGACTTTGATTTACAAATACCCCAGCACTAACCACTGATGATCTGCAACATGCAGTACATAGCACTTTGCCCTATTTTGTGGCAGTTCTGTGATATCTGCCTGCACAATATTTCCATGTCATTACATACATTCTTGCAGCTTAAGGTGTTGTATTTTTCTTAGAGATGCTAGTGAAGACATGTGATAGTAAGCTTCAGGTTTCAATACTGAGGCCTCCTTTAGTAAGTTCTTTACAAAAGATGTGTACAGATATGGCAATAGAGATATGTGATACAGAGCCTGGATTCAATGTATGAAAAGTTCTCAAGATTTTATCTGAACAAACTGTGATTCACCTTATGGGAAAATCTAGAAATAGAAACCTGAGATACTTTTCTTTACAGCATTCTTTTTTGTACCCCTATAGATGTATATGATATACCGGTGGAGGCATGAATAGATGTAGCTGAAGATTTTTATCTTTTGCTTCAGAGAAAATGTTTGTTATATCTGATTAAGTAGCTATAAACCAGTATAAATCTGTATGGATTAGTATTCTTTATATTTTCTGGTTGACATGCATCTATGAGGGAATATACAGTCTAACAATTTGCTAAATCAAATTGTTTTCAACTATTAATTGTTTTGACCAAGATTAGTGATGAGCGATTGTGTTGACAATCATCATCTCATAGATAACAGATTTTTGAAATTATCATGACGATAGCCGATAGTCGATAATCGCCGATGACCATTAAAGTCTATGGGAGAGCAACAACACCTTCATTCTTACACCCAAACAGAGGAGGAGAGCTGGAATTAATATCCACAACAGTAAACTGGATGTGTTACATCTTAGGCAAGACAATTAGGTTATAAAAGTCACAGAAAACAATTCATAGGCTAAAATAATTCATTATGTTCAATGGCTAACCGAAAAAATGAGGTTGGCGTAGCCACAGCAGGTACAGTGGTAGCAGCAGCTACGGAGACCCCTTTCCCCACAAACAAGACACCGCTATTTGGGAAAAAGGGACATGGCAGGGGACCGCCCAGCACTTTTTGCACCAGGGGCCCCAAAAACTTTGTCATATAGTGGGCTGGTGGGAGCAAGAACGTCCCAACGGGGAACACGGAGGTTCAGCTGGCAGGGCCTCTGTTACAGCGGGTGCGACGGGAGACACGGCCACATGCAGCTAATCAAAGGGGCGCCCACCCCTTACTACTATCCCATTTTTAACATAACACCGAGCACCCGGGGCGGAAAAAGAGAAGCCAAAGGGCCCCAAACCAAACTTTTGGGTGGCCCCCCCCCCCCCCCCTCGCCCACCTCTCTGACCACGACCATGTACCAGGACTGCTGTTAGATAATGTAGAAATACAAGGGGCAAATACCTCACCATACATATCACCATCATACTGCTACCAAACAAATCCCACTATACTAAGACCAGCATTACCAATAACCCTACTACATAAGGACCTCATTATATCGCCAGAACATAACCACAAATTATCACCACATAGTGACTGAATAATACCCCTACACTATTACTGATCATTACACAAAGCCCCATAGTAACCCGCCATTTTATAGTTGGGACCATATATTTTGACAGCCCAGCCTTAGAATATATGGGCAGGGCCGCCAACAGAAAATTTCAGGGCCCAATACCCGTAAACCATCTGGGGCCCCCCCCCCCCTAACATCAACCAAAAACCCTTTTTCCAACCCCAATCCGCCAGCCCCCCCACCTCACACACCAGCCTCCCACCCCAGCCCTCTCACACACACACAGCCTCCCCAAACCCCGCAGCCCTCACACACACCACAAAAACACCTCCCCCACCCCACCTCTCACACACAGCCTCCCCACCCCAGCCTCTCACACACACATCCTCCCCACCCCAGCCTCTCACACACACACACACACAGCCTCCCCACCCCAGCCACACTCACCCCACACACACACAGCCTCCCCACCCCAGCCTCTCTCACACACACACAGCCTCCCCACCCCAGCCTCTCACACACACCCACACCCCACACACCCCAGCCTACCCACCCCAGCCTCTCACACACACACAGAGCCTCCCCACCCCAAGCCTCTCCACACACAGCCTCCCCACCCCAGCCTCCCCACACACCCACAGCCTCCCCACCCCACCCTCACACACACAGCCTCCCCACCCCAGCCTCTCACACACAGCCTCCCCACTCCAGCCTCTCACACACACAGCCTCCCCACCCCAGCCTCTCACACACAGCGCCTCCCCACCCCATCCTCTCACACACACAGCCTCCCCAAACCCACCTCACACACACAGCGCCTCCCCAGCCTCTCACACACACAGCCTCCCCACCCCAGCCTCTCACACACACAACCCCCCACCCCAGCCTCTCTCACATACCCTCCCCACCCCAGCCTCCACACAGCCTCCCCCCCCCACCCTCTACACACCACCACTTCCACCCCACCTCTCACATAGCCTCCCCACCCCCCGCCACACACAGCCTCCCCACCCAGCCTCTCACCCACAGCCGCCCAGCCTCTCACACACACACAGGCCTCCCCAGCCCTCACACCACACACCCTCCCACCCCCGACAACCCCCCACCCTCCACACCCAGCCTCCCCCAGCCTCTCACACACACAGCCTCCCCACCACTCACACACCCACACCCACCCCCCCCCACACACACACCTCCTCCCAGCCTCTCACACACCCCCACCCCCCCCTCACACGCCTTACCCAGCCTCTCCACCCCACACCCCCACCCAGCCCCCACCCCCACCGTCCCCAGCCTCTCACACACAAACAGCCTCCCCACCTCTCACAACACAGCCTCCCCAGCCTCTCACACACACAGCCTCCCCAGCCTCTCACACAGGCCTCCCCAGCCTCACACACACAACCCAGCCTCCCCAGCCTCCCCACACACAGCCTCCCCAGCCTCTCACACACAGCCTCCCCAGCCTCTCACACACACAGCCTCACAGCCTCTCCCCCACAACAGCCTCCCCAGCCTCCACACACACACACCCTCCCCAGCCTCTCACACACCCCAGCCTCCCCAGCCTCTCACACACATAGACCCCTATCAGCCTCAGGGAGGGGGGGGCGCGGGGGCTGAGGGGGGCTTCACTGGGGCCCCACACACCTCATATGAGGAGGGCCCGCGCTCTGTACTTACAGATGCAGCGTCGCTCTGTCACCTCCTTCCTGTTCTCCAGCAGCTCCTGTGATCGTAGTCGGCCCCGCCTCCCGCGACCGGCAGGAGTCACTGAAGCACCGCCCACAGGCAGGGGAGAGGGCGGGGCCAACTCTTATCAGAGCAGCCGCTGGATAACTGGAAGGAGGTGACCGACACTGCTGCAGCTGTAAGTACAGACGCCGGCCCCTCCCAGACACAGAGCCGGGGGCACAGCTCCCTGTTGCTAGCAGAGAAGGGGAGGGCCCAGCGCTCCGGGCACAGGGGCCAGGGGAGGGCGTGCGTGTCATCAAGCGCAGCTGTGACCGGACGCGCAGCGCGGGCCACCCTTCAGCGTCGCCGGGCCCCTGAGATATACACAGCGGCGCAGCGCCGCACTCATCATCATGGTACAGAGAACAGGCCTATGGCGTTCAGAGGCAGTATGCGCCGGGCCCCTCAGCTCCCCACCCGCCGCAGTGAACTGTTAAGTTCCGGGGTAGCGGACCCGGTAGCAGCTGCCACGGGGCGCGGGCCTCCCTATCCGCACGGGCCCCGGAGCAACTGCTACCCCTGCTACCCCGGTAGTTACGCCCCTGCCAGGCACCTTTTTCATTCCAGCCCCTGGCAGGAATACTACCCAATTGCCACCCCTGGCATCCATTTTAAAGTAGCCTGACCCCAAAACGACCAAAAAATGCCCTTATGCACACTAAGAATACACATTCCCAGTCAGAAATTGACTATTTAAAAAAATATATATATTTTTCCAATCTTGCTTCTGCTGCTGCGCAGGGCTATTTGCCATTCTAAATGCTGGTACGTTGCTGACGTAACAAACCCTGACAAATTTGAAAGTGAAGCGACACAACAGATGTCTCCAGTGGAGGCCTGTGTCAAATTTCTGCAAATTCTATGTCAAGGGGTTGAAGGAAATTGCTCACTTTTGATTTGGAACGGGGATCAAGGAGGGTGGACACCCAGTAAACAGTCTCTTCATTGTGATGGCTTTGAAGCGCGGCAAATTAGCTTTTTGTCAAAAAGACCTTTATTGTTGGTTTCTTTACAGTGGCATGCCCCAAAACCAGCAAAGATGCCCTTGATAGAACCTCAGATTAAGGGCGACATGTATGAAGCTCGCCACGTCGGAGCGCACGTTTTCGCCCGATTTCAAGAGAAAGCTGTGCCTCATGTATGTCGGCGCCCGAGGTGCACTTATACATGCCGTGTAAAGTCCGCCGCGCCTCCCCCAGGGGTGGGTGCAGTTGAGGGACTTAGGCGCATGCGGGACTGCGCCTAATATTCGCCGTCTGGGGAGGTGCGCTCAATACACCGGGAAAATTCACCGCCCTGCCGTGTAGGGGCGCAGTGTGGGACTTGGGGCCAAGGGACTGCGCCTAACAGAATTCCGAATCGAACAGGCGGAAATCAACGAAAATCATTAAAACAGTCCGTGCGGCATGGAATATGAATCAAAAAATCGCTTTTATTACGAGTAAAACATTCACTGAAAAAGAGCTCAAACCTACTAAAAAAAATACGTAACTAAAAACACTTTCCAAAAATCAAGAACGGCGCAACATCAGGAATTTGGATATTGGAAATTGCCGTAAATACAGTAAATTCAAATTCTGTAAGCTTCTCATTTGTCGGCAGAAACCCGCCAATCAAAATAGGAGGGGACAGTAGAACCATTAAAACCTATGGAAAAGTAATTGACCAATCAAATACCAAAGGGGGACAGTTCAAATACAGTAAAAATGCAGAAAAGAGCTGATTAGTTGAAGTAGCGGGGGCTTGGAAATCCTGGCCAATCAGAGCGCGAGCTACTTTCTCCTTGTGGTATATGGACAGATTGGGGCACTGAAATCTCAGCACTGTGCGGCATGGAGTATTAGTAAATAAATCGTTTTAATTAAGTATAAAACATTCTCTGTAAAAGAGCTGAAACCTTCTATAAACATCCAAAATAAAATCACGCATTTGTCACCGAGACCGCGCAACACGGGAATTGGGATATTGAAAATGCGGTGAAAACATAAAATCAAATTCTTTAAGCTCTCTCTTTGGCGGCAGAAACCAACCCAAACAGAAAGGAGCGACAGTGACCCTTATAAGCTATGGAGAATATGGACCAATCAAAATTTCCAAGGCGGGACATTCAAAATACAGTAAAAATGCAGAAAAGGCTGATTGGTTTAGCTAGCGGGGCTTGGCAATCCTGGCCAATCAAAAGGAGCACAGGGACCCAAAAAACCTATGGGAAAAAAATTGACCAACAAAAAACAAAGGCGGGGCAGTTCAAAATACATAAAAATGCAGAAAAACTGTTGGTTTTAGCTAGCGGGGGCTTCTATCTCGGCTAATCAGAGCGCGAGAACTTTGCCCATTGTATCTATGGCCAGATCCCCGGGCCAAAGAACCGGGTCTCAGCGCTGTGCCATGGAGTTTATTAAAAAAATAAGGAGACGCTGAGAACAGGAAGGAGGTGAAACCCACCTGCTGCAGCTGTAAGTACGGGGGCCGGCCCCTCCTCAGACACAGAGCGCCGGGCCCCCCCGTTGCACAGAGAAGGGGGAGGGGCCCCCTGCTCGGGCACAGCGCGCAGGAGAGGGGGTGCGTGTCACAAGCGCACTTGACCGGACGCGCAGTGCGGGCCACCCTTCACGCGGCCGGGGCCCCCGAATATACACAGCGGGCACGCCGACTCATATCAGGTACAGAGAACAGGCCTAGGCGTTCAGGGCAGAAATGCCCGGCCCCTCACTCCCCACCCGCCACAGTGAACTGTTAGTTCCGGGTAGCGACCCGGTAGCACTGCCACGGGGGCGCGGGCCCCCCCAAAACCCACGGGCCCCGGAGCAACTGCTACCCCCACCCCGGTAGTTACCCCCTGCCGGGCACCTTTTTTTCCCCCCCTGGCGGGAATACTACCCAATTGCCACCCCTGGCATCCATTTTAAAGTAGCCTGACCCCAAAACGCCCAAAAAATCCCCTTATCCCACACAAGAAATACACATTCCCAGTCAGAAATTTTGCTTTTTAAAAAAAAATATATTATTTTTCCAATTTTTGCTTCTGCTGCTGCTGCTAGGGCTATTTGCCATTCTACGCGGTACGTTGCTGCGTAACACCGTGACTTAAAAAGGAAGTTTGACAAAACAATGTCCCCTGGAGGCCTGTGTCAAATTTCTGCTTCTATTGTCAAGAGGTTGAAGGAAATTGCCACTTTTATTTTGGAACGTGCAAGGAGGGGGACCCCAGTAACCGCTCCTTGGGAGGTTTTTGAACCCGGGGAAAATTACTTTTTGTCAAAAAACCTTTTTTTGTTGGTTTTTTACAGTGCATGCCCCAAAACCACAAAGATGCCCTTTATCGAACCTCAATAAGGCGACATTAAAAGCTGCCACGTCGGAGCCACGTTTTCGGGGCCCCAATTTCAAGAGAAAGCTGCGCCTCATGTATGTCGGCGCCCGAGGTGCACTTATACATGCGGTGAAAAGTTCACCGCCCTCCCATTATGGGGCGCATGCGGGACTGGCGCAAAGGGGCTAACTGTATTTCCAAATCGAAAGGCTGGAAATCAACGAGAAATCATTAAACATGACCGTGCGGCATGGAGTATGAATCAAAAAATCGCTTTTATTACGAGTAAAACATTCTCTGAAAAAGAGCTCAAACCTACTAAAAAAAATACGGAAATAAAATCACTTTCCAAAAATCAAGAACGGCGCAACATCAGGAATTTGGATATTGGAAATTGCCGGGAAATACAGTAATTCAAATTCTGTAAGCTATTCTCATTGGTCGGCAGAAACCAGCCAATCAAAATAGGAGCGACAGTGAACCATTAAAACCTATGGAAAAGTATTGACCAATCAAATTCCAAGGCGGGACAGTTCAAAATACAGTAAAGATGCAGAAAAGAGCTGATTAGTTGAAGTAGCGGGGGCTTGGAAATCCTGGCCAATCAGAGCGCAAGCTACTTTCTCCTTGTGGTATATGGACAGATTGGGGCACTGAAATCTCAGCGCTGTGCGGCATGGAGTATTAGTAAATAAATCGTTTTAATTAAGTATAAAACATTCTCTGTAAAAGAGCTGAAACCTTCTATAAACATCCAGAAATAAAATCACGCGTTTGTCACCGAGACCGGCGCAACATCGGGAATTGGGATATTTGAAATTGCCGGGAAATACAGTAATTCAAATTCTTTAAGCTCTTCTCATTGGTCGGCAGAAACCAACCAATCAGAATAGGAGCGACAGTGACCCATTATAAGCTATGGAGAAGTATAGACCAATCAAATTCCAAGGCGGGACAGTTCAAAATACAGTAAAAATGCAGAAAAGAGCTGATTGGTTGAGCTAGCGGGGGCTTGGCAATCCTGGCCAATCAGAATAGGAGCGACAAGGACCCATTATAACCTATGGAGAAATATTGACCAATCAAAATCAAAGGCGGGACAGTTCAAAATACAGTAAAAATGCAAAAAAGAGCTGATTGGTTGAGCTAGCGGGGGCTTGGCTATCTCGGCTAATCAGAGCGCGAGCTACTTTGTCCCATTGTAGTCTATGGCCAGATCGGGGCAATGAAATCTCGGCTCTCAGCGCCGTGCGGCATGTTAGGCGCAGGCGAAAGAGCCGAAGGCTGCACCTAACATCGCATCCCTGCGTCCGATAGGGGATTCGGGACGGTGAGGCGAAGTATACGCCAGAAATCTGGTGCAAATCCGTTCATACATGTCGCCCTAAAAGATTAAAAAGTGCCGGAAGAAAGTAATCTTTGAACCACCATTTTAGTTGAACTGGACAGTGACGCACGGACTGCAATAAGAGTATTTAAATGTTATATGAATTAATATGGCCGTTTTGGCACCACTGACAACAGGCGCAATTTACTAGGAAATATGTATAACACAATTTGCGTACAACTGAGCTCGGACTTCAATAAAACTATTTAAAAGTTATAGGGATAAGTTATGCCGGTTTTGGGAACACTGTCACGCAGTGATTGCAATAGAACTGGAAAAACAAAAGGGACAATTTCACCTCCTATCAGAGGTCTGCTGGCCAAAAAAGTGGTAAAAAAACATTGCTTTTTCAATTCAAGGTCACAGCACACACTGGGCTACATAATATCACCCTTCCTTTCCAAACCCTCTCCTCCCCCCGTCACCCTCCTCCACGGCTGCACACACCAGCAGATATCTTTAAAACTTTCTCTAACTAAATAAGAAGTGAAATTCTCTAATCTAAGTCTATTCTAAGCTATAGTTAGGGGATGGTTTTGTGTATTAGAAGAGACTATCTCTCAACATCTATTGGTTTAAACACCGAGACGTCCTGCTGTGAAGTGACATAGGCAGAGAATAAGCTGAACAGGAACTGCAGTTGCATAGATAAAACAAGGTCACGTGATTTTTGCAGCCAATGAGATCCAGACACCGCCCAGTCATGATGTCGAACCTCCTCCTCACTCCCCTCTATCCTCGGAGCTGATTGGCTGGCTGCCAAAATTACAGGAAACGCTGAAAATGGCGCAGTTCTGCATTTAAAAAAGAGGTTTTTAAATGCAGAACTGATGTCCTTGTACATTAATACGCAAGGTCATACACAAGTTTTATAAAAAGTGCAGATTCATAACCACACACAGGTAAATCCACATACACAAACTACCTTTGACCTCATAATAAATAATTCCGTCAAATTGTATATCAAAGTTATAACACTAAAACTGCCATGTGCATAAACCTGCAAACAGAATACAGTGCAGACCTGTCTGTACTTACTCTACACTGTCTACAGAGTGCTATGTACTTAGCTGGAAGCAAAGCCTTCAGGGGAAAATACTGTAATGTTACAACATTTTTTGCAGTATTCTGCATTTATATTTGTTTAGCATAAATATACATAGCTAAAATAACATCTTATAGTAAGCTAAAAAATGTCACAATTTTGACAATTATAGTTCATGCATATATGGACAAAAAGATACACTCACATACATACATACATACATACATACATACATACATACTGTACATATATCTACATATACTGTCTGTATGTAATGCTGCAATATTATGCTCCTCTTACTGTAGCAGATGGCAGAGAGCATTACATATGGCCAAAATAATAGAGAGGCAAAACTGTGGAGAGCAAGGATAGTACCGAAGAGGTATGAGAACATAAGTGGGGTTTAACCCTATTACATCTACTCTGTGTATGCACCCTATTAAAAGAGGTCTGGTCAGCTATTACAAGACACCTGACAGTGTACACGAGGAGAATCTAGCCTTAAATATTATAAAACAATGCTATACCTAAAAGCAGATTTCTGGGACTAAGGAGGCAAATCTAATCCATAAATAAAGAATGTGTTCATAGAAACCCTCTTAAAGGGGTTTTGCCAAGAAGTCAGTTCCTTACCTGTTATCTGAACAGGAGACAAAATTACCTATAGCATGCGGAGTCATGGGTTATTAGGGAGGGGGTCTGAGCAGAGATGCAGTGGCAGGGAGCGTCTACAATGTTTACACAAATAATTACATTAGAACCAGTGGATTCTCTATACAAAAGACAGGATATTTCTTCACAGTCCCTTGCTAGCTCCTTCATGTTCCTTGTCATCAGATAAGAAGTGCAGACAGCGCAAGCCCGGTCAGATCAGCTTCTGGTCGTGTCTAATGTAAACTGTCAGATAACTAAGAGCATGGAACGAAAGTTGTAGCTCTCAGAGGCTTCACTTTTTGTAATCACATATATTTAGAAAAGTGATTAAATATCCATTTTGGAGGATCCCACGTCAACATTACATCGTGGCAAAACCCCTTTAAGGAAACCTAAATGTCTTGTTTATTTTCATAAATCCCAGATGTCTTGATTCTTTAAATCCCCATTTAACACGGCATAAATTGTCAGAACGCCTGACTGCAGGTTACTGTATGTCAAGTAAATTATTTCTGCACCTTCTTTGCCTGTAAATGATTCAGAGTTGATATAAACAGTCACATTTTTTTTCACTTTAAACATGAGAAATTTCGGAATCTGCTCTACAATGAAATGATGAAAAATGATAATCGAAATGATAATCGAAACAGTTCCTAGTCACACAGGAAGCCCAAGATGTTAGGCCTCGCTTGTACACTGCAAGTAGCATACAACTTACAATAACTGAAGATGGCAGGGCCCATGGGTTTGTACTTCAGCCTCTGGTCACTTTGAAGGAATATCCAGGGATTACTTCAGCTCCAGGATGTGCCGCAGAACCACTTGCTTTTTTAGAGACAACTGTGGTGAAGGGGATTCCACTGCTTCAGTGATAGTAATCTAGGGTTCAGCCCATTGCAAGTCAAGATGATAGGATGGAACCACCCCACAGTATTTCAGGATTAGTAGCTTTGCCATGGATTGCTGGTTGAATTCCACTCCACACTCACAGAATAGACCTTTTTTATGCTCTTTATTCCATGTTGCCTATTACAGCTATACATGGAATTCCAGTGCTCACCAGCTGATGTCTCTTTTATGACTCAGCACTATGGCTTTCCAGCTCCTGTCTATGTACTTACTCAGTGACCTGAAGTCACTCATCGCACACACTCCATATGGTAACTAAAGTACTTCCTATTAGAGACCAAGCCTCAAGAACTGCCGACTCCGGTCAATTGAGCTACCTGTAACAGCGTGCGCCGTGGTCCAACATCCGGTCTGCAGTCATGCTCATTTCCCATCATCAATGGCAGGTTCCGCCGCAGTCAGGAGTCTGGGATAACTTTTTTGCCCACTCCCAGCATCTCTCCCGTGCTTCTTGCAGCCACTCAATCTTTCTGTCTCTCAGCCACCCGTCTGCTCATGGCCGGCCTCTCTCTGATTTGAAAGGCCAGAGTGCACCACCCACCTTTCCACAGCCCATAATTCCTGGCCATTGGTCACCTCACCCTGCATCCCACACCGAGTTACTAATATCTGTTCCTTGTGTGTCAACCATTCATGTGCATTATTTCTGATTGCCATCCTGTTACTGACCTACCACTATGGCAGTTCCCCTCAGTGAAGTCCAACCTGCCTTGCGGTTGGCTCTGGTTAAAAAAGGGAGCTCCCTAGACACTGCTTCCTGGTGTAGGGGTTATGGAAACGCCTGACGGTGATGCAGCAGATCCACCTACTGTCTCTGGAGAGCCACACCGTGACACTACCGCAGCAGGTCTTTACACTGTGATAAGAAACAGAGAGTGGGTATGAATTTAACTAGTCTGATTGGGTCACAGTGGCTAGTGGGGTTTTAGAGGGGTCAGTGTTGGGCCTTCTTTTTTATTATGTTTATTAATCACCTTGTAGATGGCTCACAAAGTAACATTTAAGAACCTGCAGATAACGCAATGCTCTGTAAGGTAATAAACACAGTATAACAAAAGTGTTTAGGGATGTTTTAGGCTTCGGTGAAGATTTACCAAATTAAGTTTAGTATTTATAATCATAAGGTCATGCACTTGGGCCAAGGAAACAAAATTTACAATTATATACTAAATAACAAAATGCTGGTTAAAACCTGGGGAAATTAGTGGACAGTAAAGTTAGTCATCTTTGCCAGGCAGCAGTTGCCAATGAAAGTATCAAAATATTCATAGATGCTTTTGACAAAACTACAGTTTTGCCTCTATTCAATTCTCTGTTAAAGCTACAGTACATATAGAATATTGATCACAGATTGCCCCTTTAATTTCATATAGTGTTTTGGAAAAAATTAGAGGGACACCCTGATTGGTTGCTATGGGCAACAAAGAAAGTCTTAGACCAAGACAGTTTTCATACACGTGGCCCCGCTTATACAGTATAAAAAGGACGTAGCTGAGCTGGAGTCAGTGCAGAGGATGAAGACTGAGATGGTAAGGGGAATGATTGGTTTATTGTCAAAGGAAAAGGGAGTTAAACAGTGTATGTTAAAGGGGTTGCCCAGCAAAGAAAAATGTTCCTAAATGGGGGCAGACTGGGTATAAAAAATAAAAAAAATTATACTTACCTACATGTCCCCCACCGCTGCCACTCAGGAGTTTCCCGGCGAACCTCTCCTCTTCACTTTGGTTTTTTCATCCCTTCATGCAGAAGAGACTCATGCTCCATTGTAAATGAATGGAGCATGAGTCTCTCATGTGTGTCGAGGCAAAAAAACATGGAAGTGAAGAGGAGCAAATCGCAGGGGAGGTTTGAAACAGTGGGATACCTGTTTATGTATTTATTTTAATCTATATACTGCCATTATATTCCACAGTGCTCTATAGAGATTGTCATTATTGACATTGATCCCTGTCCCCATTGGGTCTCACAGTCTAAACTCTAGATTAACCTATCAGTTTGTCTTTAGATAGTGGGAGAAAAGGAAGTACCTGTAGGACACCCACACAAACACAGGAAGAACATGCAAGCTCCTTGGAGATTGGATTTGAACAGCAATGCAAGGTAATAGTACTAGCCACTTAGACACAATGTGGGACATGTATGAAAACTGTCTAAGACTTTCCATGTTGTCCATAGCAACCAATCAGAACTCCCCTTTCATTTTTTTCAGAGCTCTATATGAAATTAAAAGGACTCTCTGATTGGTTGCTATGGGCAGCAAAGAAAGTCTTACACCTAGACAGTTTTCATGCATGAGGCCCCAAGCACCCTGACTTTACTATAGGAAAGTATAACTTTTTAAAAATTACATTTTTGTCTCAGTTTAACAACATTGACGGCATAATATATCCCAATTAACCTTACTGGGACAATGACAGTCCAATGTAGAAGAATACAGTTCACTCAGATGAACATTTTGTAAGGGGATGTGGTAAACTATTGCAGATGGTTCAAACTCACCCAACCCCTTACACTTATGTACGTATAGGCATTTTGCAGCCAAATACACATTTACACTATTCTAAATAAAATTGCTCCATATAATTAGTTATAATAGTTTAAGCTAGTGAATTTACAAAGTTGTCATTAATAGGCAGAGACAGCTAGGATTTGTTTCACCTTTAGCTACCTTTCTAAGTCTATGTCTACATAGCAATGTTAAAATGCCGTCCAAAGTCGGACGACATTTTAACATTGCTGCACGAGTTTTCAGATTTGCACTCGATCCAGTACATTGAATGTATGGGAATCCGATGGCAATCAGGCGGAATATCCAACATGTTTTAAAATCTGCCAGAATCCAGCGGATTTAAAAACTGACCGGAAAAAACAATTGCTATGTAGACTACAGCATGGATTTTTCATTGCGGTCTACACAGCACTGTGTAGCGTCGGATTTTTAGCAGATTCTAAATACTAAAAGATTACTGTCAGAGGCGTAACTTGAAGCTCCGGGGCCCAAGTGCAAAAAGTGGAATGGGCCCCCATTTTAACCCTGTGCCACTTTCAATCTGGTATCTTCTTATGAAGCAGAAGGGCTTTTGGGGACCCCTCAGGCTGCTGGGCCCGGTAGCGACTGCTACCTCTGCACCCCCTTTAGCTACGCCCCTGATTACTGTGCTGTGTATACATAGCCTAAAACTGTTAGCAAATTTGTTAGCAAATAACTCCACTCAAACCATCTCCACTCAAAACTCAGACTGCAATGCAGTTACTTATAATATCCTCCTTTGCCCAATGTCAGATTGGCCATATTCAAGGATTCTGTAATCTGGGGAGTTGTTTCACATCGTAATACTGGTTGCTATAGACTTTTCTTTACCTAACACACTTTAGGCTCAGAGTAGTCACGAGATAACATTTTTTGTCACTCTGCAGAGTTTCTACTTTGCTCATTTTCTACTTATTTAGTGTGTTATTACTAGAGATCAACAGACATGTGTCCTGATCCAAACTGTCCGGAAGATCATGCTGGAAATGTAAGCAAACAAATTCTGTCTGCAGCTGGGATTCAAACACATGCTGGAGAATAAAGTCATCCAAATCGACAATTTCTCCTGTGTATGGGGACCCATGAACTGCCTCCTTTTGTCATATGTTAGGAAAAGCCAAATTTGGCATACTGGATTTAAACCTGCCTGATGGTTTGTGCTGTGGTAGAAAAACTGATGCTACAGGTATTTGGCAATTACTTATTTCCCTATCCCTACTTAGCCAAGTATTCATGTTTATGCCATTTTTTTTGCCGTAAATTGCCGGTTCTATAGATGTACGGACAGACATACAGCCAAATTTAGCGCAATATATATATAATTTTTCTTTGAGCTAGGTGGTCACACACAAGCATGTTCTCTTTGGTGTTAAATATCTTTTATCCAGCAATCAGTTACTTTTGGTCCTCTTTAAAGGGGTTTTGCCAGGACCTGAGTTACTTACCTCCTTATCAGCACGGGAATAGAATATAAAAAAATCATGCTGAGTCATGAAGACTGCAGGGGAGAGAGGGAGGGGGTGAGCAGAGAGTGAGGAATAAGGAGCGTTTTAAAACTTAACTCAAATAATAACTTTACAACAGTTGATTCTCTATACAGCAAGACACAGGCTCCTTTTCACTGCACTTTCTCCCCAGCCCTTGAAGCTTATTCATTTTCCCTGTATCAGTTGAAGTGTTTCATGCAAAGCGCGGCCCGTCAGCTCCTTGGTCGTGTCTAAATGCAAGCTTTCAGGTAACTAAGGGGGATTGAGAAATGCTGTAGCTTTCACAGGCTTCACTTTTTGTAATCACATATATTTAGAAAAGTGATTAAATACCCATTTTGGAGGATCCCACGTCAACATTACATCGTGGCAAAACCCCTTTAAGCTCTACTGCTCCAAGGTGTTAGATTGCATACTAACAAATACCAGCCTTCCAGGTAAATCACTATGGACTTTTTGAATTAGTGAATTGATGGGCTGCTTTCTCTCAATGTGTCTCAGATGAGCCTTAAATGTTTTGATTTCATCTTGAAATGCACTACTTGAAAGGTTACTCATCCAATGATCTAAGATTCATACACTTCATCACTGAAAAGCTTATATCAGCTTAATCTTCACTATATGTAAAGTGCAAATGCCAGGAGGAAAGATCACTCTTCTTAGTAGGAAAAGACATATCTCCAGTTTCATTTTGGGGGGTTTCACATATAGGATATTTAGAAAAAATGTAAAGCTTTTATCTTTTTTTTTCCCCTAGTGCTTTTTGCTGCATTTTTATTGGTGTGTTTTTGTTAAAAGATATCATGGCAGATGGTTATGGCAGCTCAACAAGAAGTTAAAACACACTATAAATGGGGCGACTTTTTTCACTTTTGGTTAATTTCAAGGGAAAATAGTGATTTTTCAAAATGCAGCATGCATACAGTTGTGTTTTTGTACAGAAACCTTAATTTAAAAAAAAAAAATCATACAATTTTATAGACCATATTAAGTGTATGTGAAGGAGGCAATAGTGCTAAGTGGATTTAGTAGGTAATTGTAATGTGGATTAGTGACATTTTAGGTAAAAAGTGTATGTAAAACATGTTTTGTATTCAAAATATGAAACAGTAAAATATTCATCCATCCCTAGAGTCACAAATTTCTTCATTTCTAATTCAGTCCCAGACTTAAAATTTAACATAGCAGTTGTGTGACACCATTTTTTTTATTGCAGAACCTTTCCTCTAGCCATTTTACTGCTCATTAACTCTTGAACTTGAGCCAACCAAGCATCAGCAAACAGAAGTAATCTCATTAAGTGTTCCTACCCCAAGGTAAAGTGAATAGTGCTTAATTAATTGATCACAATTATTACCTGATGGCCCACATGATGGAAAAGAGTTATTTGTGACTGGACCACTGTTTAGAAAAACAGGTTTTCTTAAAGACATAATTGGAATTGCTGGCTGTGATAATTGTCCTTGAACAGTAGAAAATTCCTTGGCAATCCCATCGTGTTTGAAATCCTGGTGTACCAAACAAGGCAGTAAATTAACAAAGCTTGTATTGCTGAGAAAATAATATATTCTGACTCCTTACAGCCTGTATTGAATCATGATTGACTGGAAGACATTTAGGAAAATACAATAACTCACCTTGCACAATCTTGCCTGGCATTATTCTGAAATAAAAGTTAAAGTGAATGCATTTATGTTCTAAAAGCAATGAGTTTCCATTAGTCAACCTATAAATATAAGGTGAGATGTATATGCTAATAAGGAAACAGAATAGATCTGTTGTAATAATTCCAAGTAGAGATCAAAGGAGCAATCATGATCTGTTATATTCCATTTTATTGTTGCTTAATACAATATAATAGCTCCATTATCATTTTGATTCCATAAGATATGCAATAGAGATAATGTGCTATGAGTATGAATTCACCCCTTAAGACAGTTTCATATGACTGGAAGCAATAGTTCATCCAAAGAGAGTGAAGCATGGGACCAGTTATTTAAATGCATTCATAAGGATGGGATGAAATTATATTCAATTCTAATTGTATTAGGTATAACACAATTTTATCTAATGTAATTAAATGCTAAGTTTTCACAATAAGTGATAGTGAAAAAGAAATTAGGTTTCCATTTGTTTGTACATGGTTAGCGTGTTTAAACTGGTCTCTTAAATGTGTGGGTTTTATGTATATGGTAAGACAGAAGCTACCTAAAAGTTATTCACATACAGGTTGTTGTTTTTTTTTTTTTTTTTAAATACCAATGTAGTTTTTTGCCAGTCATGAATTACAACAGTACAAGAAATATAATTGCCTAATTTCTCCATTATTCTGTAGGAAATATAAAGGGAGGACTCATTTTCCATCTTGTGGAATCCACTACTGGTTTAAGCTCAAACATCTAAATTGAAACAGCACAGGCTTTATTCCAATAAACTTTGTGGGCAAATTTCCGACGTTATTTACAGCAGTGTTCTGGTGAAGGAAAGTTGGAAATTTTTGTGCAAGCTTTATTTGCTGAAAACTTTGTGACTTTTGAGCCGTTTTATGTCAGGCTTGCAATGCTTAAAAAGTGGGTGGAGCTTAGCAAAATGAGGCATGGCCTCATATAGCCCAACACATTTACAATTACTTTTCTGTTAAGAATATCAGGGAAAATGTTAAGCTTTAAAAACTAATTTATAATAGCAAACAGTGGTGCCAAAATAAGTTTTGTAATTGTGTCATACTGTGCACCACATATGGTCAGAAAAAGATGCCTGATGGCATTTTTACATAACTTTAGTTTTTGTCGCTTATTCCTCCATAGATAGAGCTGATATATTAGTACCAGCAAGAGGGTAAATATAGGCCCTTGAACTCACCGCAGAGCTGATCTAGGTCTTTTAAGATCCAGAAACTCCTGAAGTTACCGTGCCCCAGTGATCACATGACCAGCAGGATCGGAAGATAAAAAGTTTGAACGCTTCTGGCTGATGTGTATATGCAGGGCTGAGTATACAGTGATAAGGAAGACAGGGACAAAAATAAACCATCACTTCCTTCTCTCTGGATAGCCTAGCTGTCGCTGACTGCAAGCTCTCCACATCCACAGCTGCACAATTAGTATGAAGCTGTGAACTCTGAACTAATGTTCCAGAATGTTCCAGAATGACTGAGTTAGATGTCGACTGCCCGAACTTATAAGTCAATGGGTATTCAGCATTTTCTTAATATATTTGCTACATCATACTCCTGCATACTTTTTATTAAGGCCAGCCTATTTAACACACAATTTGTGTGAAACTTTCTTTAGGCCTACTTCACACATAGGAACAGATTTATTAAAGCAACTGCACTAAAAAACTGCCATTCACAACACATTTATATACTATTGTTTTAGACACTTTTAGACAGACTTTAGGGGACATTTATGAAGTGATTCTAAAATAAAAAAGTTGTAAATTTTATGTTTGGGCCTCATTTTCTCAAAAATCTTCTACTTTTGAGCTGTTTTATGCCTAACTTGCCACTTTTAGAAAAGGTGCTGGGGCCTAAAAAAAAGGGATATGTTCTCACACAGCTCGACCAGGGCCTAGGTAGTGCCAAATGTTTAAAGAATTAGGGCCACATGTATGAAAACTGTCTAGGTCTAAAACTCACTTTGTTGCCCACAGCAACCAATAAGAGCACCCCTCTCATTTCATATAGTGCTCTGGAAGAATGAAGGGGTGCTATGATTGGTTGCTGTGGGCAACAAAGTGAGTTTTAGACCTAGACAGTTTTCATACATGTGGCCCTAAATGTTTTGTATATCCTACTTTGGCAATTTTCTGTAAAACAGGCAAACTTAATGCTAGCTTTAATAAATTTGCAACTTTTGATTAAGGCAGGCAAATTTAACAGTAGTTTGAATAAATTAGCCCGTTTGTGAATCACCTGAGAAGTAGGTGTTGGCTTTGGCTTAGTGGTAGGGGTTGGGGCTTACCTGAAGGCAGGGGCGTTGCTAGGGTCCTAAAACATCCGGGGCTCGGGCCCTTTGTGTTTTTCTGGGTAGGGCTGGGTTCACACGACATTTTTCGTGCCTCATTGTGAATGGGATGTTTTTTTTACAGAGAAAAACCTTCTGTTCCTGTCACAAATTTTTTTCTGCACATCCCACACAGATCCCATCCATCCCCTCAGCAGTCACTGTACAGTAAAAATCACCAATGACAAATTTACTTTTTCAGAACTTCTCACCTTCATATGACAATACCCCTAAACAGTCACCAAAACATCCACCTACACATGGAGCAAATTTTCCCCAGACAAGTGGATTGTTACTAAAAACCCTCCTACAAAACCAAGACCCCAAACTATTAACTACTTAAGGGGTCAAATAATCCTGCCAGAACTGACCGAACCGCAACCCCCACATGTGACTATCCACTGCACACAGGCCCTAGAGACATATATTACCACCATACAGGGACCAGATTAGTGGTAGATACTAGTTGTATGTAGACTCTGCAGACATATAAGTGATTACACTGCAGTTAAAATTTAGTGACTCCCCGGAGAGGGTCTTTTCTGATCAGCGTCGTTCACTTTCCCTTTTCTTCTCCATCCGGTTCACACCTTCATGCTGATTTCTCCCGGCCAATACTTGTCCCTGCAGATTTGGACACAAATATCTTAGAATCCTCACATTTCCAGCAACTCCTTAATTATAGGTATAGCAGTGCCCCTCGTAGGTATATAGGGGCACTGAAGCAGTATTATGGGGGCCCCAGGCAGATATATAGGGCCACAGGCAGGTATATAGGGGCCACAGGCAGGTATATGGGGCCACAGGCAGTATATAGGGGGGCACAGGCAGTATATGGGGCCACAAAGGGAGGTATATAGGGCCACAGAGGCAGTATATGGGCCCCCAGGCGGTATATAGGGGCACTGAGGCAGTATATAGGGGCAAAAGAAGGTAAAATAGGGGCACTGGGCAGAATATAGGGTCACTGAGGCAGTATATGGGGTCACTGAGGCAGTATATGGGGGCCACAGGCAGGTATATAGGGACACAGGCAGTATATGGGGGCCACAGGCAGGCATATAGGGACACAGGCAGTATATGGGGGCCACAGGCAGGTATATAGGTGCACAGGCAGCATATGGTGGCCACAGGCAGGCATATGGTGGCCACAGGCAGGCGTATGGGGGCCACAGGCAGGCGTATGGGGGCCACAGGCAGGGATATGGGGGCCACAGGCAGGGATATGGGGGCCACGGGCAGGGATATGGGGGCCACGGGCAGGCATATAGGGGCACAGGCAGTATATGGGGGCCACAGGCAGGGATATGGGGGCCACAGGCAGGGATATGGGGGCCACAGGCAGGCGTATGGGGGCCACAGGCAGGCATTATAGGGGCACAGGCAGTATATAGGGGCACTGAGGCAGGTAAACCGCGTTAAAAATAACAACATTCATACTCACCTTAACTCCCCCGGCGAGCGCGCTCTGTCCTTTTTCAGCCCGCGCTCCTTCGGCAGCTCCTCGGGCGCACGTCCTATGACGCGCTTGTGCGCCCGAGGACAGGGCAGCGTCGCGATGACATCACATCATCGCGACGCTGCCGGCTGAGGCGCACGGGACCGCGGCGGATCCTCAGCGCTGTGAGGACCCGGCCCGGGCCCCGCTGTGTCGGACCTGCGGGTCCGACACTGTCTGCGGGGCAGGGAAACGCTCGCTCTTCTGCTCCGCAAGAAGCCCTCAGCTGAAGTGAGCGTCCAGCGGTTGCACATGCAGCTGAAGGGCCAGTTCGGTGCTCCAGGCCAGGGCAGAGGCCTGGAGCCCGGGAGACTCGGGGCACAGGGTGTTTTATTCGGGGCCCGAGCCCCGAATAAAACAGCCTAGCGACGCCCCTGCCTGAAGGGGTGCGACATGTATGACAACAACATGTACCAAACTTTAGCTACAATTTTTTATGTAAGCTAAGCCAACTAATGGATGGTGTAAAATTGATAAGTTTGGTGCATCCTTAGATACTGTTAACAGCATGAGGTATTGAGATCAATTATAGAAGGGACACCTTCTAGAATTAAGATAGATACCTCCTATGCTAGTTTTAGCTACAATAAGTAGGCAATGTAATTACTGATCGATTGTTAGAGAGACATAAGTGGATGTTTTATTATGAAATATTGGATAACAAGGGTTCCATACACTGTTCGTGCACCCGGGCCCTCTACTGTATGTGTCTGTTCATGAACTGTGGTGTAGGTTATGACATTCTATAGCAACTGAGATGTGTAATATATAAAAAGCAGCAGCTGAGGTGAATAGACTATGCAATATTGCTGGAGTTGAGGTGTGTCAAATTAATGGTTATTTTATTCATACTGAGCCAACATTATCCACAGTGCTACACATTAAGTTGCAAGGCACAATTACAATCAGGTACAATGTGGCAATAAAAGCTTAAGGATTAAAAGAACCTGCTTACAAGATTGCGATCATTAAATGGTCTTGCGGAAGATTGAACACAGTACTATAAAGTTTTAATTTATATAGCCTTTTTGCACTCTCTAATGAGCCATCCTTTTATAACTAACTTTCATACTTGCAGAACATATATTTATTATAATATGTTTCTAAATTGTCAAGATCAGGTGGTGGATTCACTGCAAGAGATGACACGAACCCCACCAGAGAGTGGATGAGTTCTGGAGTATTAAAATTCTCCTTAGGTTCCCAGGACCTTTCTTCAGGACCAAATCTATTCCAGTCAACAAGGTAATATGTTAAACCTCTGAGATGATTTACTGCAAAACATTTCCTGGACCTCGAAGATGTTGCTGGAGTCCGCTTTTGTAGGAGATATCTTAGGCTTTTGAGAGAAGCGATTAAGAACAAGAGGCTTAAGGAGAGAGACATGGAAGGAAATTGGTATTCCCAAGGCTGGAGACAAGCGGTGCTTATAGCAAACTGGATTAACTTGTCAAAGAACCAGGAACGGTCCTAGTAAGCGTGGGTCTAGTTTTACATTGGGGATCTTCAGATGAATATATTTGCCAGATAGCCACACCCTATCTGATGTATGGAACACAAAAGGAGGTCTCTGATTCTTGACGCTTGCGTCTTGGTCCG
The DNA here is from genome assembly GCA_025379985.1 of Phyllomedusa bahiana. Classification (NCBI taxonomy): domain Eukaryota; kingdom Metazoa; phylum Chordata; class Amphibia; order Anura; family Hylidae; genus Phyllomedusa; species Phyllomedusa bahiana. The sequence goes on along the minus strand of JAODAL010010466.1, from coordinate 81,464 downwards.
GGAAGATGCTTGGAGGAGATGTTGCCGGGTATCTTGCCAGATACGATATATTTATTGGATTTAGGAATCTAGGCTGGAACACCTGAGGTGGTAGGCAGGGGGTGAGGAGGGCGGGGATGTCACCCATAGATGATAAAGAACCAGGAGGCTCCTCCAATCAAGATAATTATGCAAAAATTCAGGCCAGGAAGAAGGTTAAAAAATATATTTTATCAGCAGCAACCATAACCAAATAAATTTGAGTGCGTGCTTCAGTGACCTGGCTCAAGGTCATTTAGAAGACTTTCAAAAAATGAAAAAGGCAGCACTTCAAAAAAATAAAGCTTGAGAAAGGTTATGTTCAGAACCGAAATGTCGCTGCTGTTGGGTCAATAAATTTACTTTATTTATTTGAAGTGCTGCCTTTTTCATTTTCAGGAAGAAGGTTAGCCCAATTGTCTTGACGAGACGAGATGAAATAATGAAGATAACTCCTGAGGACTTGGTTCACCCTTTCTACTTGTCTGTTGGATTGAGGGTGGTAAGCAGAAGAGAAATCCAAAATTTTGAGACAAATTGAACTCCTCAATTAGACACTATATGGAGAGGAAGTCCATGTAATAGGAATATGTGCCAAAAGAATGAGAGGCGAGTTGACATCCTGAGGGCAGACCTGGAAGTGGTACAAAATGAGATATCTTGGAAAAGCGGTTAGTGCCCATCCAAATGACAGTATGGGCCAAAGAGAGAGGTAAATCCATAACAAAATCCATACTGATATGGGATCAGGGCTTATCTTCTATAGGTAGCTGGTGCAGAAGTCCGGAGGCTTTCTGGTGTGAAGACTTATTATGAGCATAGGTTAAACAGATAAGTACGAAATCTTGAGCAAGAGTAGGCCACCAGTAATGTAGAGAAATTAGCAACAAGGATTTTCGAATTCCCAGATGAGTTTCCCCATTGAGGAACTCATTTCCTCAGGGCTGGGGGTATGAAAATTTCCCCAGAGGAAATCCGTTGGAGGTCTATGAGAGCTGCAGAGATCAGATGCTCCAGGAAAATGATGTGCTGCGGTTTTGAGATAATCCCGCAGTATACATGGAATTGGAGAAAGTATAAGCTCTCACATTCTTCTCAGCAGGCCTAAAGTGTAGCGGGAAATCAAACCAGGAAAAGGAGAGAGACCATCTGGCCTGTCGAATTTAACTGCTGTGTAGCGTGGAGATAAAGGTGATTCTTATGGTCAGTACAAATATTCACCGGGTGACAAGCTCCTCAAGAAGATGGCACCATTCTTCTTAAGCCAACTTACTGGCCAATAGTTCACAATCACTGATGGTGTAGTTCTTTTCTGCTGGAGTGAAGGTTTTAAAGAAGAAATCACAGTTGGCCGTTTTGCCTTTAGGGGTCTTCTGTGTGAATGCCGCTCCAGCTTTCAGAGATGACGTATCCACCACTAGAATGAAAGGTTTCTCTGGATCCAGTCGAGTTAGAATAGGTGCTGTGGCAAAAGCGACCTAAAGACAGGCAAAAACATCTTCGACCTCAGGCGGCCATAGTTAAGGGTTACTGTTTTTTTTAGTCAGGGACACTATGGGTGCTGCCAGGCTGGAGAAGAGGGGTTAATTTGATATTAGTAATTTGCTAACCCCAGAAAGTGTTGGAAAGCCAGAAGTCCAACAGGTCGTGGCCACTGAAGAACAGGTTACAATATTGCATGATCCATCTGCAGACCTTTATCCGAGACAATGTACCTAAGAAACGGCAGACTAATTTATTCAAATATGCACTTCTCAAGTTTGGCAAAGTGTCCATCACGGCTGTTGAAGGCAGTCTTCCATTTTGTCACCTTCACGTACACAAATCAAATTACAGGCTCATCGTAAGTCAAACTGCAATGTTGTGAAGCATCTGGCAGAGTTTTTCCTGACATATGCCTTGATGGGCCACTGTGCCTATAATGTTGTGAACATCAGGCAGAAGCATAATAAGCGGGATCCATGGCCAGTTTGTACTGTTACAATCAGGTGGTGGATCTGCTGGATCACTGCAAGAGATGACATAAACCACACCAGGGAGAGGAGTCTAAGGAGCCACCAGTATTCACCAGAGCCCGTTGCAAAGCAGGCTGGACTTGGCTGCATGGAACTTTCAGGTCACTAACCCTGAGGTGGCCACTCACAGTGTCAGCCGATGTACTACAGAGTATACTGGGAGCAGGTAGAAGAGTGGACTAGATTATGCAGATAGGATATTGATCCAGAGATTTCTTCTGACTGCCATATTTGGAGTTGGTAAGGAATTTTTCCTCCTACATGGGACAATTGGCATCTGCCTCCTAGAGGTTTTTGCCGTCCTCTGGATCAACACTGTAGGGTTATAGGTTGGACTTGTTGGACCTGTTTCTTTCTCCAATCTACTATGGTTCTGTAATAATAAGTATATTAACCCTGTAATGCACTATGACGTATGTGTACATCATGGTGCCTTGTGATTGTGGAAGCACAGGAGATGTGCCCGAACAAGCATAGCAGAATCCCTGGTATTGCAACTCTTCCACACAATCATCTTTATTTCATTAATAGTTATTTATTCATCTATTATAGTATATAGTATACTTTAAAGAGGTTTTATCGTTTGAACTGTTGGTGCTCTTTAGCTGATTCTATGATATTGAGTTTGAAATCCATGGGCGAGTCTCTCCTCTCAGCAGGTGTGTCTCTCCTGCCAGGAGGCGTGTCTCTCCTCACTGAAGCTGTGACATCATTGTGTGTGAGGCAGCTGAAGCAGAAGGATGTCCGGAGAGAAAAGATCTGCAGCCTCCTGCATGCTTCTCTGGTGTCTGCAGAGCCTGCATCTCCAGGCTGCAAAAGCTCCGTGCTATGCTATAACTAGTTATACACACAACCTGAACTGATGAAACACATGTGAGGAAGCAAACTGCCCCCTCCCTCCTCCCCTTCGGTTACCAGACAGGAGACTATGACTGTGGTATATGGAGGAATGCACACTGCCCTCCCCTTCTGTTACCAGCCAGGAGACTATGACTGTGGTATATGGAGGAATGCACACTGCCCTCCCCCCTCCTCTCCCTCTGTTATCAGGCAGAAGACTGTGGTATATGGAGGGAACAGAGGATGTAACACTGTGTTATATGAGGGGATCTGTGACTTAACCCCTTAACGACCTTGGGCGTATCAGTACGTCCCAGGGCCGCTAAGGGGCTTTGCAGGGGGATCGCTCCGCGACCCCCCCGCACAGCCGCCGGGTGTTAGCGGCAAATCGCCGCTAACACCCGGCAGTAACAGCGCCGCCGGATGGCTCCACCCGCTGGCGCTGTTTTACCCATCAGGCACCACAGCAAAGATGGCCACGCGTCTGAATTAACGCCGATCGGTGCCGCGCACCGACCGGTGCGGTGATCGGCATAAGCGCAGCTATGCTGCGCCGATCCGATCACCGGGCATTGTGGTGGGGAGCCTTGGGAAGGCTCCTGTCACTTACCCTGGCCGGTTTGCCCCACTTCCATCCGCAGACAGGAAGTGGGGAAACCGCCATCTTTGTACACCCTAATGCATTGCCTATGCAATGCATTAGATTGTATTAACAATCGCGCCACCTAGTGGTCAAGTACCACAGGTGGCCTCAATGTTACAGTAAAAAAAAAAAAAAAAAGTTTTAAAGTACAAAAAAAAAAGTATTAAAAGTTCAAATCACCCCCCTTTCCCCATTTTACAAATAAAATCATTAAAATAATAAAAAGGTACACATATTTGGCATCGCCGCGTCCGAAAAAGTCCGATCTATAAAAATATAACATCATTTATCCCGTACGCTGAACACCGTACGCTGAACACGCCAATATCGAGTTTTTTGGTCATTTTACGTCACTCAAAAAATGGAATAAAAATGATCAAAAAAGTCGCATGCATTCCAAACTGATAGCGATAAAAAGTACACTTCAGCCCGCAAAAAATGCCCCCTCACTGACATCCGTAGGTGTTAGTACAAAAAAGCTATTGGTCGCACAAAATGGTCCCGTGGCGCAAATTTCAAAAATAGAAAATGTTTGAAATTTTTTTACGGTACCAAAACATAACGGAAACCCTACATGTTTGGTATTGCCATATGCGTAACAACCTGAAGAATACAGATAACACATTATATTTACTGAAGATTGAACGCCGTAAACGCAAAACCCCCGCAAACATGGCGAAAATACATTTTTTTCACAATTTGTCCCACTTGGAATTTTTTTGCGGTTTCCCAGTATATTCTATAGTATAGTGAATAAAACCATTAGAAAGTACATCTTCTCCCGCAAAATAAAAGCCCTCATGTGTCTATGTAGGTGGAAAAATAAAGAAGTTATGGCTTTCAGAAGGCGAGGAGGGAAAAACGAACGTGTCACCAAAAAAAAACGCCTGGTCCTTAAGGGGTTAAACAGCCAGTAATTGCCCAGATCATTCACCCTAGAGCTGGGAGATGTGTATAGAGCCAGCAGCCCTTGGTTTTACGTTCGGTTTTAACAGCTCAGAGGGGAGTAAACACAGAATGTGCAGGCAGCCAATCACAGCGCAGGGGGCGTGGCCGTGGTGTTTCCTGTCTGGGGCGTATCCCAACAGACTGAATGAAATGTCAGCCAGCCAATCACAGTGCAGGGGCGTGTCTAGGGGGGGGGGGCGGAATCCGGCCAGGGGGCATGTCCCGACCAGCAGCAGCAGAAATAGAATACAGATTTACAGAAAAGCTAATATCTGCTAAACCAAGTGACTGAGGTAATGCAAGCCAATTACAAAAGTGCTTATTTTTACTGTCCCCATAATCTGAGACATGATCTTTGTAGCGATACAACCCCTTTAATACCTGTGATCACTTAAAATGCACATTGTCTGTTTCTAAAGAAAAAATGTGTTGGGGTAAAAGGTTTATGATAATTGAAGCAATAATAATGGGTCCACAATGCTGGGCTATGCTGGACCTGTAGCGCTACATTACCACCAATGAACTACTCACACAGTTATTTTCAGCAATTGCTGAAAAGGATTGTAACTGTGAATATTAACCCAATACTGTCATACATTCCATACAAAAGAAATGAATGAGTGTGCTGTCGCTAGTGCTATGAATAATTACTTCAGATGTAAAACATTATAATGTGTATCCTTTCATTAAAAAAAAAAATCAAAAATGATTTAATGTATTTACATACCATAGTAGGGTCCAGTTAACTTACAGATCACAGCAAGAAACTGTATTCCAGGTTTCATGAATATAGACAGAAGTGTCCCTGTAATTACTGCCTATTTATATGACAATCTCAGCAATTAGGTTTGCTACATATTTTCCTATTTTATATTTTCAAAGCTTTACTAACAAGTCCAACCATGCTCAACGATTCTGTGCATGAGCCAAATTACTGGCACAGCTACTTGTCTAATTTGATAAAAATATGAAATGAAAAGGCCAAATTGTCAAGAGAAATGACTCTGTGTGTCATTGATGTCTGAGAAGCAACCTGTAGTCTTCTAATAAAGACCTATTTGCAGAAGACTGCAAATAAAAATTGTCATTGTGCTAGCTTATGAACGTTTAGATTAAAGCCGTTCCTAAGGATGGGCGAGGAGGGCAACTGCCCGGGGCTCCAGGGCAGCACCCACCAGGGGGGGTGCCTCAGCTTCCACCCACGATTACTACCCATTTTAAAATGGCCTAGCAGAATTAGCATCTGCACACTAACTGTGCAGCTGCTTGTACAGGGAGAAGGCAGGATGGTTCGTTACTGTCCTTGCCTTCTCCATTGTATATACAGCACTCAATGAGCCATCAGCGGCGCAGGGGGCGTGATGCAAAGCTTTCATCACACCGCCTACGACGCTGGGTCTAGGCTTCTGGCCCAAGACAGACCGGGAGCAGTGTGGAGTGTAAGTGACTTGATCACGTCACGTCGCTTGCACAGGAGATGACCGTGCGGCGGTAGGTAATATGGAAAGGTGAGTACCTTTTTACTTTTTTTTTACCATTATACCTAGCTATTTATCTACAGGAGTCATACATCTACCTACAGGGGCCATATATCTACCTACAGGGGGCAAATACCTACCTACAAGGTCAAATACTTACCTACAGGGGGCATATACCTACCTACAGGGGTAATAAACCTACAGGGGACACATTCCTACCCACAGGGGGCAAATCCCTTCCTCCTCCCTACCTACAGCGGTCATATACCTACCTACAGGAGGCATATACCTACCTACAAGGGGAATATACCTACCTACAGGGGGCATATAACTACCTAAAAGGGCAAATACCTACCTACAGGGGCATATCCCTGCCTACTTGGGACATGTCTCCTTAAAGGGGAATATAATTACCTGCAAGGAGAATATAACTACGTACAGGGGCATATACCTTAGGGCTGCAGTGGAGTAATCCAAGTAAATAGGTCTGCAACCTTAGGTTGCAGACATCTTGTTTATTTTTGCAACACTGATTTAAGCAGTGGTATTCCAGGTCTGGCTTTTACTGGAGCAGTCTTAGAGCTGGGTGGGACGACTGCTCCCACATATCCATCCCAGGATTTCCTTGGCCTATAAAGCCGGGAGGTCAGGTGGGCTAGGTGTGGTAAGCCACTCCTAGAATGGAGTGTGTAGAGGAAGAAGCTACGGTGTGAATGCTCAGTCAGAAAAGCTGGACTTACCTTTCTTAGATTGCTGCTAAGTTGTATGGTGAGCTCAACCTGTTTCCTTTATCCGTTTAATGCCTGAAGCAAGGTTACGTTTACGTTCTGTTTTGTACTCTGCTGAAGATAAGCTGTTTTCTGTTCTGTTTGGACTTTCTTTCAATGAAAACTTGTTTAATTTGACATTACCGGTGTCTGTGGTCCCTGTGACGGAGCTGACCCCCACATAGTGTACACAGGCTCTGCAGACATAAGTGATTACAGTGCACTTACAGTTAGTCTTTCACATTTGACATCTTTCTCTGATGGAAATTATTCTCTTTCCCTTTCTCCATTCATTCCAGTTCATTAAGAAGACTTCTCCCAAGACTCGTCCCTGCAGAATTAACCACACAAACATCTTAGACTCCTTACTTTTCCAGCAGCTCCTTAGTTGTTCTCACCTCTGTACAAACTCTCTATGGGGTGATACCTGGAGTAGGTGGTGTAGAGGGGGCGAAAGGCGGTGGTCATGAGGGTATAGAGTGTTAGGTGAGGTTTGTATTTTCTGTTGGCACTAGGCCGCAAAGGTAAGAGAGGAGTTACAGCATTAGATGATTCACCTTCTGATGATAACCTGGCTCTTCCGAGTATCACTGGTGCATTGGTACTGGGGTACACGAGGTTAGTGTTAGCCTTGTGGGGACAAAAACACCACTGGCTCCCACTAATCCCCATTGCTATTATTATAGAGGTGTCTGACAGACACCTATATTCCTAGCACTGGAAATGAAATGAAAAACACAGAAAATAACAATTTATTTAAATAAACACTCCAGTGTCCAGGAAAGCTGAGTGGCACCCATCCCTCACAGCAGGCCCCCAGCTTTTTGGATGCCTGCAGTGAGGGATGGGGCATCACCTAGCTTACCCGGATGCTGGATAGGTTATTCAGCAGCCGGGAATGCTTGGTGACATCCCCTACAGCAGGCACCCAGAGAAACCCAGAAAAACTGGGTGCCTGCTGTGGAGGATGGGTGCCACACAACTTTCCTGGGCACTGGATAGCTTATTCAGTGCCCAGGACAACTGTGTCACATCCCCCACAGCACGTGTCCAGGAAAGCTGAGTGTCACCCATTAATGTCTGCCATGGGGAATGGAGCATCACCCAGCTTTCCCAGATGCTGGTTAGGTTATTCAGCGCCCAGAAAAGCTAGGTGACATCCCCCACAGCAGGCAAACAGAAAATACTGTTGGGGATTAATGCCACTCTGCTTTTCTGGATGCTGGATACCTTATCCAGCATCCAGGAACGATGGGTAGGTCATGGGTGGATTGGGTGCAGGCGAAAGGCTAGAAGAGAAGGCTGGGGGAGGAGGACAGGGAGAGATTGGGGATAGGGTAGGGAGGACAGGAAGGGAGGGGGTGACAGAGGTTACTTACCTCCCTTCACCATGTGCGCTGCCACTGCCAAAACCACAGCTAGACTCTATAGTCTATCTGAGAAGCATGACGAGCCCCCAGCAGCCAGTGACATCTGGGGAATGCCTTATGATGCAGGCATAGATGCGCAAACATTGGACATACCCATAAAAATTTACTTACGTGGTGTCCATTGTTTTAAAAGAATACAGTTGGTCCAAATTTTCAGAGAGGTATTCCCTTTCCAATATTTCACAGTTTACATTTAAATAAATTGGTAGTGAATGTCAGTGACGGAGGATATGAGGGGTGGAATAACGAGGGCACATAGGTACCCAATTAAGGAGAGAGTGAATTCCACTTCCAGTCTCAATTATATTCCATGGAAAGGGGAAATCACACGGAAAGGGGTCGTTCGGGAACAATCCATCTTAGACATTCTACCAGGCCCCACCTCCTTCTGCGCAACTTGGGGGTGACCAGGGGATAAGCTGCATCACAACAGCTTGCACTCAGCTCTCCCTAGGCCTACCCTATAAGCACGTACCTTCACACGGTCTACAGCCCCCACAAGACATACACTGCTACCACATTAAAAAGGAATTTTCTAACTCTTTGGAGATACACGAGTTCGACAGGGCAATAAGGCAAAACTATCAAAGCTTTAAGCTTTAATATACAAATACAGTACTTAGTTAGAAAAATTACAAAATAACAGACATAAAAACATGCAGTACATTAATAAACAAAAAGGGATAAAATAACGAAAAACAAACATTTTCCAATTTGATTGGCTAAAGAATCTAGACTGAGGAGTACAACTGAAAAGAATTGGAAAGACCTGCACTTGGAAACTCCTGGACATGACCATGTTCTTTGATGACCCCAGGTGTTTTATGGAATCTCCAAACCCACCCAGCCCCTCCTCCTGCTTAGGTCACAGAAGGGATGGTTAATTACATGCCATAACCGCAAAGTTCCTCAGCATAAATTTAGCAACCCAGACATACCAAATATGAATATGAAAGATTTATATTCTTTAGGTTCCCTAAAGTCCAAGAGACAGGAGTTATGGCTGGGTTCCAGGGTCATAATCTCATAAGCGGGTTATGGGAAACATGGATTATAACCAAGATTGGTTTTATGTAAAATATTTTGTATTTTCCTCTACCATCTGCTCAGCCAGCAAAGGGCTGTGGGGATGGGCTGGCTGGCTGGTGTGTATTCCTCTTCTAACTTTCCTAATTAACGCGTCTCTGCTACTTGACATAGCTGACAAAAGAATTTACTAGGACTGCGCATGCTAAATGCCCCCCTCTCACAGGAGTCAGTGCAACATTTATATAAAAAGACATGATAAAATTACAAAACAATTAAACCAAATTTAAAACCAGAAGCTCATTTTTCTCATAGTGAACTTTACAAATGCTAGTTTTTTGCTGTTGTTGTACTGGTTTTGAGGTATTTTTTGCATTTTTCTCTAGGTAAGGTAATATCTACTTTGGACAATCACTTTTTTATGAGCCTCTTGACAATATGATAAACACATAGTGTGCCATGTAGGAAAACTGTCTAGATGTAAGACTTTCTTTGTTGCTCTGATTGATAACTATGGACAACAAAGAAAGTCTTACACCAAGATAGTTATAATGCATGAGGCCCATGGTGTCCTACTGTAGAGACTCCTAGCAATCAGCCGTAAACTGGGCTGGAATCTCACAACATGTTCAAATTATTACAAGGATCTGCTAGATCATTCAGAACAACAATGCTTTTTGTAGCTGTTCTTTACTCTGGCCATTGGATGAGGGTCCTGAATGGAAATTCTTTTGCTGCTAACTTCAGACTTTAACATTTCAATAACAAATTGTGAGGATAAGCTGAAGGAAAGAAGGGAAAGAAATACCCTTAACTACTTGTGGTTAATCTGTCCCACCCAGTATTTTATCAGTAGAAAACATCTACTTGCCAATCTTCACAAAGACCTTTTGTTGTGAAGATTTTAGATAAGAGAATGGCTTGTTTTCATAATGCTACAATGGAATGCTTATTCAGTCTTATATTCAACGTATCTTGGTCTTTAAAAAGTCATCTTAGCATATCATAGTGATTTGCATTTCGAGGAACGTTTCACTCATTTTACTTATGAAGTATATAATGCATAACAAAGATATTCTCTTATATGCTTTGTTTATATCACATCTGTGATCTACTTTCAGCATATTATCATACATTGGGAGCATTTCCCAACCTAACTGCCAATATGCCCATATACTTTAATTAACCAATCATGACTCAAAAGTGAGTACTGCACATACTTAACATTTTTCCTTACAAAGGGTTTCAACTCAGTATTACTACTCAGGAACAAAATCTCAAAATCAACCAATCTGGTTTGATTTTCATCTCTAAAATTTTGTGTGTCTTGAAGTAGGTTAAGATCTTGTAGGACCACTCTAGGCTGTTTTTCCCTTAGTTTATTAGAAATTGTTTCTAGGTGCACTGTAGTACCAATAATTTTGTTTACCTGCAGCTGAATACAGGGTTTCTAGCTGATGCAACAGTCTCTGGTAGGTTACATGACCTGCACTCTGATTGGCTGAAAGACACTGTGCTTTTGATGCTGACAGGAAGTCTGGCCCTTTATGCATTTCTAGACAGACTTTGAACTTCCGATAGCAATGCACAGAGAGATTCACTTCTGGGTCACACAACCATACTGTTAGTTAAATGACCCAATGGCAACAGTGAGAAATCCTGTATTGAGCTGCAGGTAAGCAAAATTACTGGCACTACTGTGGTGGTTCTATAGTGGTGATCAGGTGTCTCCTTCCCCCCGCCCACCCCCCGAGAACCGGCACTTGTCGGTGGAACAACTACAGGGGCCGCAGCGGTCGCGTATGCGACCGGACCCCGGTGCCAGGGGGCAGACATGCCCCCCTCGTCACACGGCTGCATGACTGGGTCACAGACCCAGCAATGCAGAGATCACGGCTGCCGCCTATGCGGCGACAGAGACAGAACAGTCAGGATCTCCCGATCCTTGCCGTTCAGCCTCTGGAGGCAGCGACGCAGGTGGCACGATGTGATGATGTCATCGCGCCGCCTGCTTCGCAGCACATTCTAGGCTGCAAGCGCCGCCCGCTCCGGACCAAGAGAAGTTGAAGGAAAGACAACAGGAGAGTATTTTATTTTTTTTAAATGGGCTTCTCGCTAACTAATAACTGGGGAGCTAATGACTGGGGGGCTAATGAGGTGGGGGCTAATGACTGGGTGGGCTAACGACTGGGGTCTAATGAATGTATGGCTAATGACTAGGGGCTAATGAATGGGGGCTAATGAATTGGGGCTAATGAATGTGGGGCTAATGAATGTGGGGCTAATGAATGTGGGGCTAATGACTGGGGGCTAATGAATGGTGGCAGCCTACCTGGCTAACAACTGGGGTGGCCCTACCTGGCTAATTACTGGGGGCGACTCTACCTGGCTAATTACTGAAGGCAACACTACCTGGCTAATTACTAGGGGCATCCCTACCTGGCTAATTTCTGGGGGCAGTCCTATCTACCTGGCTAATCACTGGGGGCGGCCCTACCTGGCTAATTACTGGAGGCAGTCCTATCTACTTGGCTAATTACTGGGGGAAGGCCCTGTCTACCTACCTAATTAATGGGAGAAGGCCCTGTCTACCTCCCTAATTAATAGAGAGGCTCTGTTTACCTACCTAACTACTGGGGGCGTCTCTTCCTGGCTAATTTCTGGGGGCGCCTCTACCTGGTTAATTACTTGGGGCATCCCTACCTGGCTCATTACTGGGGGCAGTCCTATCTACCTGGCTAATTATTGGGGGAAGGCCCTGTTAACCTACCTAATTAATGGGGGAAGGCCCTGTCTACCTACCTAATTAATGGGGAGGCCCTGTTTACCTACCTAACTACTGGGGGCATATGTAACTACCTTCCTAATGGGGGTCCTATACACCTATTACCTGTGGGGTGCCATATATACCTAACTCATGAGGGGACCCTATATACCTACCTACTGAAAGAGTCTATATAGATACCTAAAGGGGGACTATATACCTCCCTACCTACCTATCTGTCTACTGAGGGGACCTATATAACTACTGAGGGGCTACATAATTGAGGATTATATACCTCTTTACCTACTAAATCAATCTGTAAACTTACTGAGGGGGCCTATTTACCTATATTCTGAGGGTACCTATAGATCTACCTGCTTTGGGAGATCTATATACTTACCTGCCTACTGAGGGAGGGGTGGGGGCTTGACTACCTACTTAATGGGGGTATACCTATTTACATGCCACTTTTCTGGCTTTTTTCATTTCTAATTTTTAGGGTCTAACAATTACTTTGGGGTACAATTACTGTATAGGGCACCAAATGGCGCACTATTACTATGTGGGGCTCTATAGATGGGGATCTTGTACAGAGGTAGGAACTGATAGGAAAGTGCTGGAAAAGAGAGGAATCTAAGATGTTTTTGTGGTAAATTCTATAGGGACGAGTAGTGGGCGGGAGAAAAAGACATTGCATCATTTACCGGACGGAGAAAAAAAGGAAAGTGAATGACTCATCCGAGAAGGCATCATGGAAGTTTGAGCCAGATGGAGAAGAAAAGGAGACCAACTCCCATCAGAGATGACGTCTCCCATGAGTTCCTGGTGATCTGATTGGCAGTGTTGTAGGTTATATTGGTACTTGTATAGTGGCAGTGTAGCCTTGTCCCTGATTGTAAAGTAAATGCACACCCGACTCTGTGATAAGAGGTTTCTCTGCACCACTTTTTCTATCTTGCTTATGTTTGGGGTGCTTTCACACGGAGAGGTTTTTGGTATAGTTTTTGACACACCAAAAAAGCTTTGTGTGAAAGCACCCTCATAGTGCTGTTTATTTTAGAAAGTGGTGAGGTGCGAGAAGAAGGCAAATTTTTTAAGTGGATATTGTATGTGGGCTGGTGGAGGCTTTGTGCCAGGGCTGCTTTTTATTCCCAGTCCAGCCCTGGCAGTGATTGACATATCAGCTGTGCTGTTCCTAGCTATTCCTGTTTCAGCGACATGACTGCAGGAGATTTATAAATTATAGTACATAATTCTATACAGCTCTAAAGGGTGAAAGCATGTCATTTGCTTAGGTAAACAAAGTCTGTTGCTAGAAATAGGAATCTAACAATGGTCAAACAGCAGCTTGTGGAGCAATCAGATAAGAGACAGAGAAGAAAGAGGTGGGGAGAGGTGGTCAGGAGCCAAGAGAAACTTGTGTACTATAAGTGGAGATAAACTTTTTTTATCTCCTGACTGAAGCAAAATCAAACCAATGTATTTGAAAATAGTCTTCATTTGCCGTTTACTATATGTTAATAGCTAATCATTGTAGGGAAGAAAAACACTTTGATGAGGTTCATTTGACTCAGCATTTTTGTAATAATTACTTGATAATCTTCCTTTCAAAAAGTCCTGATCAGTAAAAGATCTGTTTTTCTCTAAAGACACCGCTACTCTTGTCCATCGGCTGTATCTTATATTGGGGCTTATCACTTATCACCTGAAGTGAACCAAATTATGATTTCAGAAACCGGTGATAAACAAGAACGGAGCTGTTACTAAAAAAATAGATGATTCTCAAGCTCAATGCACTGAACTAGTGAGGAGATTCTGCTTGTAAACAGAAGCCAGTCACTGCACATAAAGCTGCAGTGTAACAACTTGAAAAATGGACAAAGTAGCAGTCCAAGCTAATGATAGCGCAGGATGTGTATTTAGTTTAGCTATAATTTAAGCTATAGGATGCTAACTATAACTACACCCTTATGGATCAGTGCACAAAATCAGTTAAAACACACTTTGATATGATTTTTTATCTCTCATTTTGCATTTCTTAATTATTTACATTGTTTAAAATATAAATTATTTCTTATGAAATATAAATTTGCTATAGAAATTTTAAGTAAACAAGTGTTTCTTGTTCTTTTTATATCAATAACTTTCTAAGTGAAACATTTTAAAGCATATTTTTTCATTATTTCATGCATAAGTATAATAAGGGCTATTACATTGCTTTACTTATGATTTTTTTTTTTCATCTAATTAGCTTTGCAATCATACTTAAAGGAGTTGTCTCCCCACAGGGTTTCAAAGAATGCATGAAAGAAATTCTGTCACTTCCTGGTTCATACTAATTTGCATAACCTCCCTGCTTGTACAGCTAAGTTGTGCTTTCAGATGCTAATTAGATTAGCTTCTCAAACTACTTGAAGGACTTCTTATCTGATCCCCAAAACAAAAGCCCTAATTACAGAGCTGTTTACTTGAGATAAATCAAGCTTTTTACTGTCTGGCAGCACAGACACTGACTGACACTGCTGACCTGTGTGATGACTCACTGTCTGTTATCTCATGAACAAACAGCCCCAGGAGATTTTTACAGGTCCCTTATGAGGGAATGAATAGCCAAGGCGGTAATAAAACACTGTAAACTCATTTAGGGAAAACAGAGGAACAATGCAATATATTTGGAAAATGTCTTTATTTTGTGTTCCCTACAATTTGAAAGCTATTCTTTGTAGCGAGACAACCCCTTTAAGTTATAAAAATGCAGACTAACTGTCGACAACCGTTATGCAGCACTTTTGTAATTCACAGCTAATGGTCATTCTGTTCTGGATAATGAATTATTGGAAGAGTTAGAACTTTAGACCTAATACGCACTGAAGGATGCATTTAGTTGTCAGGCAGCAGACATTAACAACAGTTCTTGTCTCTAGGTTACAGCTTTTTATCATTTTGTCATTAAAATTGTCTACAGAGCTGACATATTTTTTGTGTAGACAATTCTTTTGATCCATTCCCAGTACTTCTCATGAGTAGTATTTACAATTTAAGCTTACTTAACGCTTTTTTGTAGTTAATCTTGTGCCACAGTTTATTGCATTTCTGTTTAAGTAAATTGTTTCCATTTCCCTTGAATGAAGGAACCACAGCCTTGATTTAGTGTAACATTCCTTTTTAAAAAGCAAGAAGTTAATAATGCTACTTGAACATGGATTACTTTACTTTCAGGACTCTCAACAGTCTTCTCTAATGGACATATTTTTAGGCCTTTGTTATAGTAATTAGAGTTAGTAGCTTTCGGTGCTTTAGTAAGGCCCAAAGCCCTCTTGCCTCACAACAAACCACTGTTAGTATTATGGCATATTTAGTGGGATGTCCGATTGCCGGTTAACTATTACTGAAAGGACTAAAACATAAAACATATTAAAAAAGAAAATTATAAAAACTAAATATAATTAAACATCTCCAGGATTATACATAGTGCTACCAATATACATTGCTCCAATTTATCATAAACACTAGGCTAATTCTGTAAGAGAGTAATCAGTCTATTGGTATGGTTTGTTTTCTGCAATCCTAACCTACAATTTTGTATACTCAGCTCCTATGTGGATCAAAAGGCAACAAAATAATGCAGCTTGTATTCCATGGTTGCATAATTACAATAAAACTCCAGTGTGTCATTACAGTTATACCAGGCTTGGGCTGGCCCCCGGGGAACAGGGAAAACCCCTGATGGGCTTCTGTGCATGGGAGAGCTGGAGTTTCTTTTAAACTGGATATATATCCTTCAGAGAGGCAGAGAGGTGGAGAGAAAGGGGCATGAGGCAGAGTATAAGAAGCATGTACAGTCACGAACAGAAGATGTGTGCACCCCAGTCCAACACTGAGTCATACCATGAGCCAGCTTGTTTACCTAAATATCAGCACTGTAGAGACATTATGGGCGGCATGTATGAACGGGGCTGCGCCAGATACCTAGTGTCTTTTCTGCCCAGTATCAGGTGCAGCCCCATTCGCTACATGTTTAAATGTCCCGCACACCATTATATTATCAGGCGCATTACAAAGTGCCGCGGGCACTATGTAATGCGCCTGCTCTAGGGGGCATGTGGGAGGCAGGGCGCACTAGAACCTTAGCGAAGCTTTAGATTTATAGCTTTGCTACGGCATTCCTAAGCGCATTACTGCTGGAACAGGTATACCACTTTGAAAGTGGTATACCCGAGCCAGAAATGTCGTAACAAGCGCTAGAATGCATCTGATTTATGACCCGCTGTAGAGTGGGCTTATAAATCAGGTGCATTCTATGCCAGTATAATGCGCATGAAATTTGGCGTTTACATTCCAAATTTCATACATGCCGCCCTATGTGTTGACATGAAAGAGGAAGGAATAAGGAGACTCAAGCTAGAGCATGGAATGAGAGGGAAAATAGGGAGTATGTTTCACAAGGAAGTCTTTAAGGCTTGTTTTTTTGGCACAGTAAAGCCATGCCCCCACGGCACGGTTTTTCAGCTGGTTTTTCAGACGGTTCTCGGTTTTGAAAACCAGCTGCAAACTGGCTGAAAAACCTTTACACGGACCTTAATAGAAAATCCGTGCAGCATTCCCCAATGCACGGATTTTCCGCCCGCAGTTTTTCAGACCACCGGTGTTACAAAAAACATAGAACATGTTCATTCTTCCATTCGGTTTTAGGATAGAAGATGAATATGTCTATGTGAAGGGGAAGGGCTTTTCTCTGCAAACCGCGGAGAAAAGCCGTCCCCCGGCGGGCGTGTGCACGGCACAAAAACAGGACAAATACCAGTCGGATAACCCGACCTAAGTTTTATTTTATTATACAGTATCATTTCATGTGACATAAAATATATTATAAAAATACTTACATTTTTTGAGTCAGATGGGAAAAAAATGCCATTTCACTATTATAGACTGTTATAGACACTATTATCTGCCTTGTTAATCATTGGCCCGTCATGTGTGGGAGTACCACAAGGGTGATTATACTTGTCTTTCTTTTGTTTGTATTGAAAAAATCCAGACTTCCTCTAGAAAAGGTGACATAGATAAAATCCTCCTCTGTAAGGAACTGAATGGACGTATAGGACTCAAAACTATGCAACCGAGCGGCCTGAATGAATTACTATATTTTGGCTGCTTCTTGTAAACATTATTCATTACTTTATACATCCAAATGAGTTCACCACAGTATATTTTTACAATTATGTACTGGGTATAGCCATATATCTATTGTTTATGACAAAGGTGTTTAACTGTATTTTTCTATATCTATATAATATCCTAAAGGTATGAAGGTTCACTTTGGTGATCGTGCCAGTGTTGGCTTATAGGGACAGGATTGTCCACCAACACATCTATTCTGATCTTTTATTATCTGATTATGATCCTCAGGTGGCGATGCTTTATGCTTCCCTCTTTATCTATTACACTCATATGTATAGATTGGATGTTTTTTACACAGCAAAAGTATGCATATATGTTCGCTGTTATTATGTTTGTTTTGGCGCTGTGATGTTGCACAGTCGAGTAGCGTTTTGCTCTGAACGGTGTCTGCGCATGTACATCCGTCGCACCTCTGCAGCGATGTCATGTGGTGTTAGTGGCGGTAGACACCTCACTTATCCACCAAAAGGGGGCGACCTGCTCTTTCCATGTGAACTATCTGGGAATGAGAGATCTCTGCTCTCTCTGCGGGCCTGATTTGGTTTCCGTGGGGGGGGGGAGGGGAGGTGGAAGGAGTGGATGTTGTGGTTTGTGAGATCACTTCCGGTGGTGTCCACTTTAAAGATCTCCATGGGGAGCATGGATGCATGGCAGTATCGTCCACACTGAGGCATCAGACACATCATCAATCTGTATCTTATGGGATTATCTTGACGGCATTACCACCATTAAGGATATCATTGTATCTTTATCTATTAGTCTATGTATGCTGTGATTTTAGTCTTGTTGGCTAAATGTTCTCTTGTTACCCCTGATGAACCCTATAGAATCTTTGGGGGAAACGCGTCGGGTCTTGAACAAATCACACGTTTTGAATTAATGATACAACGAACAGTTGTTTTTGTTGGGTCTGACAAATCACAGGTTTCTGAATCAATGTACAACAGAACGTTGTTTTTTTTTTTTTTTTTTTTTCTTTTTTTGTACATGTGACTAAAAGAATGATTTTATGTGGATAGAATTGTTTCTCCTAGAGTGTCTATAGCACATATGGGAGACCTGCTGGTATCCTTTTAGGAACTGTTTAAGGGGTCTGACCTAGGGTGCGCTCTCAATAGGTGGGGCCGCTCCTGTTGGGGCGACTACTCCGCCGAGGGGGGCAATTTTTCACCCTTTGGGTCAGTACCACTATATTGGATATTTAGATTTAGAGGAACCAGCATTTCTTCCTCTCTAGGAGAACAAATTTTGGTGTTTGTTGCTGTGGGTCCTCCATTTTGGAGGGCACTCTTTTAAGGCATATCAAGCAAAAGTTATTTTTTAATTGGGTTTTTTTCTTCACTGTGAATTTTTGCTACAAATTTAACCCAAATAGGCAAAATTAGATTTATGTCTGTGAGTTTTTTCTGCCTTGTTAATCACCTAGGTGCAGAGCTTTTTTCCATTGACCGGGGGCTCTCCCATCTAATGGCTTAGATGCCCTGGTCTCTAAAGACCAAGGTGACTAAGCAGTAATTGCTCCGGATCTGTTATTTCTGAGCCTCGGCCCTTGCAGGAGGGTTTCAGCTGGATAACATATCCAGCATGTGCCATAAATAAAGCAGACTCATCTGCTAAACTCATTCTATGCCCCCTAAGTGAAAATATGATATACAAGTACATCAAACTAATAAATACATTTTTCCATGCAAAAAATGTTTAATGTGGATAAATGTAAGGTCATGCAATTGGACTGAGGACACAAAAGGTGCAATTATGGACTGAACAGCCCAATATTGGGTAAAACTACCACTGAAAAAGATTTGGGGATATTGGTAGACAGTAGTCTAAAATTTAGCGACAAATGCCAGGCAACTGTTACCAAGACAAATAAAATCATGGTTTGCATTAAAAGAGATAGATATTCAAGACATGAACATAGTTTTTCTTCTGGTGAGGTCACATATGGAATACTACTGTATATACACTTCTGGGCTCCAGTGTAGAAGAAGGAAATAGCTGAGCTAGAACAGGTGCAGAGAAGGGCAACCAAGTCAGTTAGAGAAATGGTTGGATCACAATGCCATAACAGGCTATCAAACTTGGCAAAAAGGCAGCTTAGGGGGCAATGGAAATATCATATACAAATACAGTACATGAAAGGACAGTACAAAGGTCTCTTGTGTGATCTTTTTAAACCTAGGCATATAGCAATGATAAGGAGGCATCCTCTATGTCTAAAGGAAAGAAAGCTTCACCATCATCAAAAAGAGGGATTCCTTACTTTATTTAAGAGCAATAAAACTATGGAACTCACTGCCGCAGGAGGTTGTGATTCATTCAGTAAGTTCAATTGGGGCTTAGATGCCCTTCTTAAAAAAATATGTCAGGTCAGGAAGGAATTTTCCCTTTTATATGGGGAATTTGGCATCCACAGAAAAAAAAACAACGCTATGCAAGTTCATAGAGCAACAAGTAACTGCAAGTAAGATTAGATCCTCAGTAAACATAACTTTTAATGCTTTCTATAAAAGTAACTCAATAAACACGAAGAACATGTTACAAAGCATATACAAAGTAGAGTGTCCACCTGTAGGGTTACTCAGTTGTGATGCCACCGAAACAATGGATCCTTCAGTTGGGAACCCAAAATAGCATCCAGGTTCACTGTATCTGAATGGAAGAATTGAATTCTTAAATGGAAGTGTGAAGAAATATATTATATTACCTATTCAATGTGGACATGTCGCCCCCCCTAAGGGCAACCTACCTCTTGGTGATTCACCCTAGTACATTACTACAAATAGTAGAAATATTCTATATGTTGTACAATACATTATTGATGACCATAGGATAAATAGTTCCGTTGAATAAAAACTTGTATTAGAGAGTGAGTCACAGAGAGGTTGGGCTGCTATTATCGGGGTGAAATCCTCACCTCGGATAGGGAGATTATAGGGTGAGTAATATCATATATTGTTTCCCTTTAAGAATTATATTTTTCAATTAGGATATGGTGACCTTGGATTCTATTTTAGGTCCGTAACTGAAGACTACAAGACAACAAACCGTGAGATGTAATATAAATGTATTTAACATTTAACACAACTGAATAAGCCCAGAGTTGTACACTCTAATTTGCATATGCTTGTGACATATTTTTCATGTTTATTGAGTTTTTTTTATAGAAAATATTAAAAGTTATGTTTTAATGAGGGTCTAATACTTACTTGCAGTGATTTCAAGTTGGCATCCACCTAATGGGGGTTTTTGCCTTCTTCTGGAACAACACTGTTGGATTATAAATTGGACTCTGTGGCCCTTCGTCTATTTTTCAACCTTATCTATTATGTTACTATGCAGTTACTATGCATGACAAGGAACAAAGTATCTCATTAGAGAGAAGTATCCATGTCGGTGTGTGGAGATTTAACACTTTTACACTACAACAGTATTGAAATATCCTAAAAGGCTTATGGGAAAATAACTGAAACTTTTGAGCGCCATCTATTGGATGTAGCAATCCTTGCAACATGAAAGGGATTAAAGCCATGCAAGTTTTTTCATATGCATACAGGTGTTTTGGGGTGTTTGCCCCTCATCATTGCAAAGTATAACTTGCTGGATGGCTAGGTGAAAGGCACTGAGTGTGACTCATCTCATTAGGGAGAAGCACCATGTTGGTGTGTAGAAATGTAATGCCTTTATGCTAAGCCAGTATTTAAATATTCTAAAAGGCTTATGGGAAAAGAGCTAGAAATGCATGGCTTGAATCCCTTTCACATTTCAAGGCTCAGTGGGTCAGATGTGACTTCAGGATTACTACATCCAATAGATGGTGCTCAAGAGTACCAGCTCTTTTCCCATAAGACTTTCAGAATATGCATGGTATGGGATATCCTTTTGCATTCGTTGCCAACTAAAAATATATATTTGTTTAAAGCTTGTTTTTATTGAAAACTTCAATGTTATTTGTACAATAGTTGAGGACATATACATTATATGGCAATGTAGTGTCATTGTATTAACACAAATTATGTTGAACAAACCATATGAGACATTGGAAACATGTTTTCATTTATAACAAACCATAAACCTCCTCCACCATATTATCGTGTTAGTAATAATCACCATATAGACAAGCAAGGATGTAAGCTGTTGACAATTAAACATACTCAATGTTGAATTGATCTCTCCGAGTAGTAGTACAGTTACGGATGTCCACTCCTCCCATCTCCCGCCATCCACCTCTTCATGTTCCCTTTTTCGTGAGGTATTTAGGCTTATAACATTTACCTACACCCGTTCCCTTATGTACTAGCAAGCCTGTATGCAGTCAAATCAGTATAGCCTAGTCATCTCCCGCAACTGAATTGGAAATCGGCTCCATTCCCATCATCTGTCTTCCCAGGTACCAAGATGTTGTTCCGAAGCAAAACATCAATTTACGTTTGGTATTATAAATGAGAACATTTTTTAAACAAGTACAATAAGCCTTCCACCTATTTTTTTGCCTTTGAGTTTAAAGCAATGTATTAGTTACTAAATTAAGCACCTTTATAAAACAAATCATGTTTCAACCTCCTTATCTATTTCTACATGCAAAAAATGACTTCATTATAATTGGAGGTGGTGATTTGTGCCCAATTTAAAATGTCCAAGGCTAATATAATCTTCCTTTGGAAGCAATTATTTGCTGTAAGATTAACTAAAAAGTCTTTAGACCACCTATGTTTCTTTATTAGAGCATTGATTTAGTGCTCTTGCTACCTTTTCATGCTAAAGCATGCCTTTACAAGAGCTCTAAATTTAGGTACAAGCTCAAGATAATCTAATTTTCTACTCTACCGCTAAATTAACTATTAGTTATGGCTGGATATATCCTGGTATACCTCAACAAAGTGCAAAATAAATTACCCAAGTTTTAATATATAGCATAATGTACTAGTTTTATTTCTTGCTTACCATTAAACAAACTTTGAACCATAACACTTTTTTCCTAATTTGATACTGTAACAACCTTTATTCATAAAGGAATTTTATGAATTTTAAAGGATTTATACACCTGTAACAACCTTTCTGTGTGTAAAATGTTTGTCACGGACTCTGGAGAACCCATCTTGTAAGTGCATTACACATTTCCATTATTTTCTGGAAAAAAAAAACACTTTTTTGGTACATTAATACATTTTGTAATGTATTTTTGCAATGTAATGCTTTTTTCTCTGTTTTAAGCCTTTGAGTACAGTTATTGGTATTTGACCATAATAACTTGATTAGAAAGCTGTAGCTGAGCTCCAGGCATCTGTTTCCCATCTGCTTCTTCTGCTTTCATACTTCTATTGAGGATGTTGTCTGGATTTTCTATGTGTTCTCTAACGTTTAACTTGGGTTCTCTCCAAGCATGTAAGAATCTTCACAAGGTTGGCACACACTGTTGCTGGTATGTTGGCCCATTCCTCCATGCAGATCTCCTCTAGAGCCGTTATGTTTTGGGGCTGTCACTGAGCAACACGGACTTTCAACGCCTTCCATAAGTTTTCTATGGGGTTGAGATCTGAAGACTGGCTAGGCCACTCCAGAACCTTCAAATGCTTCTTACGAAGCCACTCCTTCATTGCGCTGGTGGTGTACTCGGGATCATTGTCATGCTGAAAGACCAGCCATGTTTCATCTTCAATGCCCTTGCTGATGGAAGGAGGTTTGCACTCAAAATCACACGATATATGGCCCCATTCATTATTGCATGTACACGGATCAGTTGTCCTGGTTCCTTTGCAGAGAAAGAGCCCCAAAAGCATGATGTTGCCACCCCCATGCTTCACAATAGGTATGGTGTTCTTTGGATGCAACTCAGCATTCTCTCTCCTCAAACATGACGAGTTGTGTTTCCACCAAACAGTTCTACTTTGGTTTCATCTGACCATATGACATTCTCCCAATACTCTTCTAGATCATCCAAATGCTTTCTAGCAAACTTCAGACGGGCCCGGACATGTACTGGCTTAAGCAGGGGGACATGTCTGGCCCTGCAGGATCTGAGTCCCTGGTGGCCTAGTGTGTTACTGATGGTAGCCTTTGTTACGTTGGTCCCAGCTCTCTGTAGGTCATTCACTAGGTCACCCCATGTGGTTCTGAGATTCTTGCTCACCGTTCTTGTGATCATTTTGAACCCACAGGGTGAGATCTTGCATGGAGCCCCAGATCGTGGGAGATTATTAGTGGTCTTGTATGTCTTCGATTTTCTAATTATTGATCCCATAGTTGATTTCTTCACACCAAGCTGTTTGCCTATTGCAGATTCAGTCTTCCCAGCCTGGTGCATGGCTACAATTTTGTTTCTGGTGTCCTTCAACAGCTCTTTGGTCTTCACCATAGTGGAGTTTAAAGTGTGACTGTTTGGGGTTGTGGACAGGTGTCTTTTATACTGATAAGTTCAAACAGGTGCCATTACTACGGGTAATGAGTGCAGGACAGAGAAGTTACAGGTCTGTGAGAGCCAGAAATATTGCTTGCTTGTAGGTGACAAAATACTTATTTTCCACCACAATTTGCAAATAAATTATTTCCATATCAGCCAATGATTTTTGGGATTTGTTTTCTCATTTTGTCTTTCATAGTTGAGGTCTACCTTGGATTACAATTACAGGCCTCTCATCTTTTTAAGTGGGAGAACTTGCACAATTGGTTGAGGACTAAATACTTTTTTCCCCACTGTATCTAGATAAGCATATGCATTTTTTCTCAGTGGTGCCAGATGTGTAAAAATTGAAGGCCCAGCAGGACAAAGTCTAGCGTTTTAACATTTTTATTGTAGAAGGCCTACATATATGATGCACTATTTATGTGTGTGGCATGGTGGCTCAGTGGTTAGCACTGTTGCCATGCAATGCTGGCATACTGGGTTTAAAATTGACTAAAGACAACACCTGCATGAAACTTATAGGTTTTCCCCATATTTGCATTGGTTTCCTTCCACACCCTGAAAACATATAGAAGGATTTTTGTGGAATTTAGTTTGCATACCTCAATGGCAATAGGTATCAATGTAATTGAAAAGAATCTCTGTACAGTGCTGAGAAATATGTCAGCGCCATAAAATAAATAAAATATATAAAATAAATAAAGCACGCAATATTAGTACATTAAATTAATTCTAATGATGTGTAGTACAATCGTATTAGTTTCCCTATAAAGCATGACTAGTATATTCTATAACTTCATATACACCATTCACAAACTTTGGGCCACATGTATGAAAACTGTGTAGGTCTAAGACTAACCAGACAAAACTCTTTTCATTTCATGTAGTGCTCGGAAAAAAATAGAAGGAGAGCTCTGATTGGTTGTTATGGGCAACAAAGAAAGTCTTACACCTGGAAAGTTTATATACAAGTCCCTCTGTATTCTTTCCAATGAACAAAGGAACAGAAAATGAACTATGTTTGGTATGAGTTGGAGTCCAAGTATTGACATTTGATCCCTACCAATAAGTGTTTTGTGATAAATTATTCAACAACATTGTGGAAAAACCTTATTGAAATTCATCATAAATTAAGCCAGTCTACACTTAAGATTTTAAAAGTTCTCTGACCTTCTAAAGCTTGTCATTAAATAAAAGTCTTTATAAATATAGAAGGCTTGCATTGTTGGATTCTCAATACTTATAATGTTACATTTACACAAACATTCACACACTTTATTTTCTTTACTCCATATTAATTATCTATTTTTTAAGATGTAAGTTTGGAATAATCTTTGTAGCCTTGAAACAGCTTCACAAACAACAGTGCCAACCTTGTACTTTATTATGTGAACTCCTTCATAAAGGTTAAAGTGTGGGGGGTGGGGCAATATATTTCTTTAAATAATTGGTTGCCCATAGTTAACAATTATTTAAGATTTTAACATTTTTCAAACTAATTGCTGTTTTAATTGAAATCGTAGGTTGGGAATTTGTATTAAACTTTGAGCTTTTAAAGGTTTTATAGTGTCTAGATAAAAAGCACATTAAATATTTATCTTTCCTTGCTTTGAAGTCTGAATATTTTTTTTTAGTTTGTACTAATTCTAATTGAGATCTTTTTCTTCATAAAGGAGGAAAATGAAATTCCTGCCAGTGTCTTTGTGAAAGAACCAACACCTGTTCCTAGTATAACAGAAGGTCCAGAAGAATCCACTGACCCTAACAAGTCTCAGGAGGAGACCATGCAGACCATTCACCTGTCGTCAGATGATGAAATTAATCCCGAGGATGAGGGTCATGATGACAGTGTGGAGGAAAAATTAGAGCCAAGCAGAGCTGAGAAAATGAAAAGATCCAGTCTAAAGAAAGTAGACAGTCTGAAGAAAGCATTTTCACGTCAAAATATTGAAAAGAAAATGAGTAAGATCAGCACTAAAATTGTGTCCCCAGAAAGAAGAGAAAAAATTAAAAAGTCTTTTACTCCATCTCAAAATAAATCCTCAAAAAATGCATCATTCAAAGTTCCAATAGGTTTTAGCGTGAAAAAATCCAATGATGAAGAAATTCCAATGGAGGGGCAGGAAAAGTCCCAAAGTCAAGCTGAAGAAGAAAAAGCTGTGAATGGTCAGGATGACAATCCATTGGATGAGAAGCCTTCTGACATACCTCCTGAAGAGGAAGTCAAAACACTTGAAGTCTCAATAGGAAGGGCACCTAAAACAGAAGATGTGATGAAAAACATTGAGTTGTCTATTGTGGAAGATAATGAAGACAATGAAATAGACTTTGAAAGGGAGAATCCATTTAGCCCCGAGTACAAGCCAAAGCCTGAGGAATTAGAAGAATCTTATGAAGCACCTACACAGTCAGCTGCTCTACAAATAGACCAAACTGCATAAAAGTTGTTTTAATATGCAGTCATTTGGTTACAAGTGGTTACTTACACAGAATATATAATACAATACATGTACCTGGTTATTTGTTGATATAATAAAAAACATTTAGTTGAGTTTAGATAGAAGCAATATGTTAAGGTAAAATAAGCTGTTTATTACCCACTAGACTAGTTAATGTATCCGCTAAATGTTTTTGTTTCTTTTTCAAAAAGTTATTCATTTTAAACAGCGTTGCAAAATTAGATAATAAAATACTTGCAAAAATATGTTTATCCATCTATCTTTCTAATTATCTACCCTATAAACATGCACTCTAAAACATAAATTGGGACCTAAGATTGGTCATTATTTTGTTACTAACTATGTGTTAGCATCCCCATTTTTTTTTTCTTTCTGTATACTTTCTTTCTTCTCTCGGTATATTCTAAAACATCTAAACCTTAAATTTATATACATAGGCACAAATACTGTATAACTATATACATATTCCTTAGGCAAGAAACAGAGTGCTAAGTGGCTATCAACATGGCCACCAAATGTAATATCTTATTACATACCGCTTGTATCACAGCTTCTATTACTTCATCATTTTTCTCTGTATATTTTATATTCCACAGCGTTAGACATAATATTATAAGCTATCAATATTGATGTGTAATGAGTACTGGTAGTGTTTATACTAGTAAATCCATGTCCTAAAAAACATTTGGTTACTGGGAGCCATTTGTAGTATCTGACCAATAAATGTTGAAAAGCCTCCAGATGGATTTATAAGGGCTAAGAACATTTAAATGGGTCTCTTGATTATTTTCTAATAATGTTTTGTGTGTGTTTGCTAATTTCAATGAACATGGGAATAGTAACCTTCTAGTCACCTTTGTGTACCTTCCATTTAACACTACTAAAAATATAATTGCTGCAAGTTTAACAATCCTAATTTTTTTCCAAAGCTAAGAAAGTTTACAATATCCCAGTATATTTAGTCAAAAATTAATGGATCAATGCTAACACTTCTATTTTTTTAATGTATTTTTTGTGTGTTCATCCATACCATAAGTATCAGATGCATCTTTGGGATCTGCACCTGTCTTAAGCCCAGGCTGTTTTGGCGACCAGCGGATATGCCATGAATTACTGAGATGCCCCATTAATGTTATTTGTTTTTACATTCTAAAAGAAGGAAACAATATATGTTCAAATATTGAGTGATACATGTAAAAAGATTTTTTAACCTATTTCATACCTAAAGATGACCTAGTATTGTACCATGCTTTTTACGCATGACTATTTTAATAATGCACCAATACGAGAAAGATATCTATGTTTATATATTATGGTTGGTTGTACAGAAAATATTATATCCACTTATGACTACTACAGAAGATTTGGGATGTTATATCAATA
Source organism: Phyllomedusa bahiana (assembly GCA_025379985.1). NCBI lineage: Eukaryota > Metazoa > Chordata > Amphibia > Anura > Hylidae > Phyllomedusa > Phyllomedusa bahiana. The sequence continues at coordinate 54,109 of JAODAL010010466.1, read as the reverse complement.
ATGAATAATGGGAATATATTCCTTCTATGGTCGGAGTATGTGTAAAGATTTAATAATTGTAATTGGAAGTTAATTTTGCAGAAACAAAAGGAAAATGTTGAATCTACATTTGTAAGAAGGTTATGAAAGATAATTTCAATGAATTTATTCAAAAATACAGATGTTATCATACGAAGGTATTTCATTGCACTAAGTCATGTCGAATATGGGCTCTGTATCAATGTATTTTATCAGATTCAAGAAGACGTAACCTTTGTTATATGTTTATTCTTTCAAAGCTTGGATTTTACTGTTAAAAAAACTAAATGCAAGTATATCTCAGAATTTGGAATTTGTGTACAGCAATACATAGGCTTTTATATATAAAATATGTTAATTTTGAATAATTTACCTAGACACACGTAGCCCAGTCATCAACCTAGATAGGTTAGAAGCCTTTAACATCATAGTCTTTAGATATGATTTCCGTCTTTGTGGACCGGAAGGAGAATTAGAGGGGAAATCTACAGACTGTGATATAAGAGGAGCTTATGATTTTGATATATAGACATTAATCATTAGAGGGTAAATATCTCAAGACTGTAATATAAGCAGAGCTTATGATTGCCATATACAGACTTCAATCATTGGCATAATGATCTTTATCCCTGGAAAACCAGCCCTGACCCAAGAAACTTTGCTTATTAATCCTTCTGGAGGTGGGAGTTGACAGTTTGCTGGACACCGCTTTAGTTCTTTCTTCAGAGGTAGGGGAATTAACATTGGAATCAGCCAATAATATTTTACTGGCTTAGCTACTTTGCACCCAAGAGTGTACTGTTATGGAATTTGCCAACAGTAGATTACTGCAACATGTGGGGATTAAGATTGATATTGAGCTGTTTCTAAATACATTCAATCCATACTAAGTGCTTTGCATGTTATAGATAAGGTAAATAATGAAATGACCATGTTAGAAATAAATATTTTCGAAACTGAAAAATATTGAAATATTCCTATTTTTTAACTTGGATTACTATACCTAGCACCAGCAAATTTACCAACTGCTGTCTACTTTTATTTAAATGATTTTTTTAAATAAAAGTCACTAAAATCATGTAGTGTGAATTGATGTTGGTTTTTAAGTTATAAAGGTTATTAACAGCTAAGATACATCCTAAGAAATATAATAATTGATATTAAAAAGTAGTCTATTAATATAATACAGATACTTCTTAAGAAATACTAAGATACATCTAAGAAATATAAAAGTTGCTATTAAAAAGTAATCTATTAATATAATACAGATATAGAAAAATTCAAATTTTAAATTTATTCAATTTGTCATAGTGTACAACTATCCTATACTATCTCCTAAGCAGGGAGTCGTAAATGGCTCCTGATAATTACAACGTATATGGCTATTGTGGCACTAGACCTCCATAAGACTCACATGTGGCAAAACAATATCCTTTACATTTTTTTCTTCATGTCTTTATCAGCATAATTTTTACACAACTGTATTAAAAAACATATTTTACATAGCTTTTCAATTCAACTAGATTGTGTCAAAAAATAATTTAAACCAGTTAATTGTGTTGATATTGCAATTTAGGTTATAATAATCTAATCACTTACTTTTTGTGTCAGTTCCAAAATAAAAGAATATAACTAGTTTTAAAGTCTGCCATACTGGTAGTGAAACACTGAATTAATACTGTCTGAAAAATAAACATTTACTAATCAATTGTTGGCTATTTTTATCTGTTTTAAAAAATGTTAAGAGTTGAAAAGTGGTATGTAGTGGATTAACTTTAGCACATATAGATAAACAACATTTGCCATACACTAAAGATATCTCAAACTAATTTTTTTCCTGTTCTCTTAGTTTTTTTTCAAAAATAGTAGAGAAAGATAATATGCTAACTGTGACTGACTTGGTAAAACAAATGACTGAGTTTGTAATTGATAAGAAGTATATTTGTAATAAAGTTTAAATCACATTCCACAGTTGATGTCATAACTGAGGGAGAACTGTATGATAAATGATTGGACCAGTTGACTATTTTCATTGCACATATCCATTCCTAAGAGGTCCTAATTGTTTTTTGGAACATTATGTAGTGTGAGTGACATCTGTTTTAGAAATCATAAGGAGAAGTTGAATTTTTCCTTCACATTTTTTTTTGTCTAGGATGCACTACTGTTTTTTCTAAAAAAAAATAACTATAAAAACTACACTTGGAGAACAAGGCCTAAGATGATTTACAGTGCAGTACAAACTAGAGTTTCATGGTGAAACATGCTGTTCACAGTAAAATCATGAGTGACTTCATCTTAGCATGTCTCCTTAATGTCTTTCTACATAGGGGAATTGTAACTATTGTCCTAGCTATGACCATGTATATGCCACTGTGGTCCCGTGACCAAAAGTCATTATTAATGGCCATTTTCCTGCTGCTGTGGTTGCTACGGTGGTTGACATATGATCAGTGTGAATGAGGGTTAAGTATAAGGCCTCATTCACACGGTCATATAATGCTTCTGTCTTGTATAAAGCTGTCATATAAAGTCTGTCATATTCCACACATATTAAACAAATAAAAACTCTGGACATGCTCCTCTAAATGCTATGTGTACAGAATATTGCTTCCAGAGGAGAACAGTTCCATACAAGCAGCACCTGATTATTGTACAGGATTCTGTATATCATTTTACAGCGGCCCTAATCTGTGCGTGAGGCCTTATACAAATAATTACTGTAGGAGCAGATGATGCATCAGCAGAAGAAGGTGGTAAGCATAAAAAATTTAAATGACACTGTCTTCTGCAATAGAAATGATAGTGGCCCTGAAAGCAAAGCAAGCTTATTATTTGTATTTTATATATCCATCTCAGTTCTAATGCAGATGAAACATTATGCTGACACGAGTCAAAATGTAGTAAATTAAACACTGTGAAATGAGAAAGCCATTGACATTTCCTTGTATTCTTGGTGACTAGCTTATAATATCTTTCATACATTTTTGAGGTCATGTATTAAGCTCTAGCACATCATCAGCCAGGGATAGCTTGACCTAGTTTAGTCTAATACACATAGATACCATTTTATTGTGCAGTTAAAGGAGTTGAACAGTGCAAAAAAATTCTAAATAGTGAAGCACATTTATCAAGGCAGTTGGCACAATTTGCGGCAAAAATAATGGTGTAAAAACTTTACACCACCATTAATATGTGTTTTAGACAGTTTCCAGACACTTCTGCACCTTGTCCCACAAAGGGGAGGGGGGGGGTGTCCTCGGTAAAGGGGCATGGTTTCACAGGAAAAGGGCGTGGCTAAATTGGTGCCATATTGTTGTCGGAGTCAGTGCCTTATAATTAAGCCTACTTATTGGTGGTACTATATTAGAGTAGACAGTTCTAACCAGTGACAGATTTATTAACACTTTGATAAATGTGTTGCATTGTTAGACTGCTTAGTCTAACTTAAAACTATCTTACATTTAGGCACTATTGATAAATGGGCTTCAATGTCTTCTGTAAACTACCTCGGTTACATTTTCCTGCAGTTCTACACCAGCTGTTTGATGGTAGAGAGCTTAGTAGTTATGTGTGTCTTGATACACAGGAAACAACTCTGTGTCAAGCCCAGGAGATCAGTTGACCAATGTTTTTTTTTTTTCAGAGCAACTTGTGAAGCAACACCACATTGATTTCTATATCTAAAAGCTCAACTAAAGGCACAAAACAGTGGGCATGAACTAAGACTGAGGTTGAGATGGTGATATTAGACAAAACACATCATAAAAAGATGAAATGCTGTTGCCTAACTGCAGAGAGGGGGGCTATATAGAGCACAGAAAAGCACAAATTAGCAAAAAAGAGGACACAATGAGATAAATAAAAACTCCGGCAATCCATTTGAGAAATATGTTTAAGATTCACTAGACAACCCTTTTAATGTGTATAGTGGGAAAACGCAATATGACAAAATACTACAGTTTACTTAGCTGTAGAGAAAAAAATAGGGCAATTTTTGATAAATTGGTCACAGATTAAATTTTTTATGTTATATTTGACATGACTCCTACTATGCCCAATGTTACCTTCTAATATTCCAGTGAAAATGATGAGTGTTCAGTACAGAAGATACATACTAATGTGAATATTTCTATTTTGGCATCTACCGCTACATTTTACATTAAATAACATGTGGCTTTTGTTTTTATTTTTTAAAAAATATATAGTTATGCTTTATGGGTTTATATGTAAAGTTCAGATACTATATGTGTAATCTCTTTAGATGCAATGTAAATGTTATCAGCTGGCTTGTTAGGCGCTTTAGTAAGTGTAATGGAAAGTGTCATATTCTGTTCCATGCATTAACAGATTATATTTACTGTTCAGTTGTAAATGCACGTGAAATGATGGTATCAGTGGGGATTTTGGAGAGATCATATTAAATGCTTAAAGCTAAGTTTGACAAGTCTCAATATATATATATTTTTGTATGCCAATTATTTGACACTTCTGCATGTGTAACAAACAATATATTGTAAATAAATCACAAATAAAAGTAAAAGATGTTTGTGCTTTTTTTCTGAATTCAAATAAAAATATATAGAGTACAAATAGCTAATAATCTATTCATATGAGAAAATAATGATTAGAATGTCAGAGGTGCAATGTTTCCAATCATTAATGCCAGTTAAAAAACTGCCAGCAGGAATTACCGGGGTGATGTTTGATTTGGTAGATTCCCAGCATGGGAACCCTCAGGCTAGAGAGAGGAAAATATTATATTTATAAATATTTAATGTATAAATTGTGAACTGAATAAAATGTATCAGGTGCACTGATCTGACATAACTTAAAACTATTAGAAGGTAAACTGAATAACACTGATTATCGTGTTAGATTGACACCTGTTAAGGGTGGGATATATTGGATCAAAACTGTACAGTCAAGTTTGACATGTATGAATCCTGGTGCTGACAGGCCAGTTCTAAGTATCTTTAAGGCAGTGTAGAGTGCACCAGAATGTAAGAACCTGTTCTTCTGGAGTTCATACATACAGGAGTGTTGTAGTGCCACTAGGACAACTCAGGATCATGTGGACCACCTTTAACTTGGTCTGGCTGTTCTAACCTTTAATGCGCCTCGGTTTGGCATCCAACATTCATAAATGTGTCTAATCCTATGAATGTGGGATGACATGCCCCCAGAACGCCTCTAAATCTTTGGCGTATTAAAAAGTGTCCCTGGTGCATTACAAAGGCACCTATCGCGCCAAAGTTTAGAGTGCACCTATTCATACATACTTTTTGACTGAAAGAACACCAGAAAACTGGCACAGCCCCATTCATACATGTCTCCCGTGGTCTCTAAAACCATCAGACCCTAATGCACGGGTGTCATTCTGTGTCCCTCCAGTTGTTGGGAATCTACAACTCCCATCCTGTCTACTGTTATAGATTTTACCATTGCATGATGGGTTTTGTTGTTTACGTACAGCTGGAGGACCGCAGATTGACACACCTTCCCTAATGTGATTGAACATCTGTGGAACCTTAGAAAAAAACAGGTGTAATCCATGGAGAACTCACCACACAATTTACAAGTCTTGAAGGATTTGTTTCTAGCATCTTGGTGCCAGATACCTCAGGTCAATCTCAAAGTCCATGCTTTCATGATATAAGCTGTTTTTAACATTAACCCCTTACCACTGCAGCCAGTTTTGTCCTTCTTGACACAGATCCACTTTATAAATCTGACATGTCATTTTATCTGGGAATAACTCTTTAATGCTTTTACCTATTCATGTGATCTATAGAATGTTTTCTTGTGCCACATTCTGCTTTAAGTTAGTAATACATTTTGATCGATACAATCCTTTGCCATTTTCAAAATGTAATTTATCTTCTTTAGACATATTTTAAAAATATTTTTTATTTGTTTGAACATTAGGGGTCTTATAAATTTTACAACAGATTTTTTTGGGGACCAGTTCAGTTCTTTTTTTTTGGTTTGTGCGTTTTTTAAAATATCCTTTTTTGCCAACAAATATAATGTTAACCCAACCCAAAAGGGGCCTCAAATTGAAGGACCCTACTGGATTTTTGACCACATTTTTATGGGGATATTTTTTGGCCCATTCCTTTTTTTAACAATTTACAGGGGAGGAAAAAAAAAAAAAATTAAACACATGTAAAAAAGAACAATTACAAAACCCCCTTTTAAACCCCCTTCCCGACATTGGCGATGCCGAAATAAGAAGGCGCGGCAGGGGATGAGCTCCCTCTCCCAAAAAAAAACGGCGGGGAAAAAGGGGACAGATGCGTTCCCCGTCCCTCCGGACTCCCCGGGATGCTTTCTGAAACACCATAGTCTGGTGACGTCACCATGCGCAAATGCTTTGTGGGCATGGGCACTAGTTCCATGGCGACCTCTGAACACAGTAACGCGTACAATCCCTCTTCAAACGCAATCCTCCTGGGGAAAAGTAAAAAAATGTAAAAAGTAAAAAAAAAAAGTAAAAAAGTAAAACACAAACACAAAAAAAAAATTTAAAACCATGTACACTCCCCTTTTTCCCCCCTTTACAAATCCCCAATCGCCCCAAAAATATCAAAAAAATAAAGTCCCCTTTTTTTTGGGTATCGCCGCGGCGTAACGACCCACCCTATAATCTGTCATTTTTAATTTAAACCCATACGGGAACGCCGTAAAAAACAAAAACAAGAAACATCACAAAATTTGTTTTTTTGTACATCCTCAGCATATAAAATGGAAAAAAAAGCGATCAAAAACTCAAAAAAATGCCAAAGTTGTCCCAAATTAAAAATGTCAGTTAAACCGCAAAAAAAAAGCCCTTTTACACACTCTGTATAGGAAAAATAAAAAAGTTATCTTCAAAGACAGCGATGCATAAAATTATTTAACACAAAAAAACACTTCTTTTTTTTTAAAGTTTTCCCAAAATTAAAAAAAACACATAATAGGGTATCGCCAAATTTGTATCGACCCAAGAGAAAGCTAACTGGTCAGGATATGCACGGTGAGCCTGAAAAAAAATAAAAATAAAAACACACTGGGATTTGCAGAAATTTTTCTTCACCCTGCCCCCAAAAAATGGTTTTAAAACTGACAAAAAGTCTTTCCCCCCCCAAAATAAAAACCAAAAAAAACGTCAACTCATCCCGCAAAAACAACCCCCTGAACAGTCCGACAAAAAAAAAAAAAAATTTTTGGCTCTCAGACTAGGCGATGAAAAAAGTGTTTTCTTTTTTTGAATAAAAGTGTTTTTATTGTGTAAAACAGTAAAACAAAAAAAAAATACAAATTGGGATCGCTGTAACGTATCGCCCTCTGAGTAAACTAGCATGTCAGCTATCCCTGCACGTGACCGCTGTAAAAAATAAAAAAAAAAAACACTCCCAGGAATGTTGTATTTGTTCAAAATACCTCACAAAAACCTTAATAAAAAGTGATCAAAGCGGCTAGGGTACAAAAAAACCCAAAACTCATCCCAAAAAAACAAGCCCAAATCACTCCGTAAAAAAAAAGAAAATGTTATGGCACAAACAGGACAACATAAAAACGCAATTTTTTACAGACCTATTTCATTGTGAAAAAGTAAAAAACATAAAAAACTAATAAAATCTAAAACATTGCAATTGTCCGACCCCCATAAAAAAGATACCCATCTTTTATACTGCACGGCGAACGTTGAAAATTTGAACCCCAAAAAAAACAATGGGGGAATGCGTTTTTCCCTCTTTTTTCATACCAATGCAAAAAAAAAAAAACTTGTAACACCTGTCCCCCAAAATGCACAATACACCCCTAGAGAGACTAGGGGGCATCGAACCAAAAGGGGACGGCTTCTAAAGGGTTTCACCTGTTCTGGTACTTTGGGGCTTTGAAATCGACAGGCCCCACCAAAACGCCCCCAAAAAGCAAAATAGCTTCCCTCCCTTGTACCCCCTGCCATCCCCAAACACGTTTCACCCACATGACAGTTTGCCGAATTTGGGAAAAAAAATCTAAAAAAGTTTTGGGCCCTTTTTTTACCGGATCCCTTTGAAAAAATTTAAAACTTTTCAGCAAAAATTTGCAGTTTATTGGGAAAAAAAAAATTTTTTATTTCATTTCACAGCCAACGAAAAAAATTTTTGTAAAACACCGTGGGGTAGATATACTACACCCCCCTGAAAAATATTCCAAAGGGTGTATTTTTCCATAGGGTATTTTTAGGGGCTTTATAAGTTTCCACCTTGGGGTGTCCGCAAACCAGAAAGGCCCCAAATAAAATCGAATAAAAATTTAGACCCCAGAGTCCAGTAGGTGCTCCTCCTTTCTGGGGCTTGTGGTTGACCAAAAAATCATGGGGCCACTATGGAATCTCTGAAAACAGCAGAATCTGGGAATCATATTAATTTCCCCATTTCCCTGATCAATTTCCCGAATTCTTGGAATAATTTTAAAAAAAATTGAAAACGAAAAAAAAGTGAAATTTTGAAATTTAAATTTCCACTTTGCTTTAATTCCTGTGAAACCCTAAGGGGTTAAAAACTTCCTAAAGGGGTTTTGAATACTTTAAGGGGTGTATTTTTTTTAGATAGGTCTTTTAGGGGGGACTAAAAACGGTCAATAAAAGTCACGTTGAACTGAGGGGCCCTAAAAAAGTATATTGCAAATTTTCTTGAAAATTTACTACTAAATATTTAAGCACCCTAAATTTTGAAAAAAAAAAAGACATTTAAAAAAATTATGCCAAACTACAGCAACATGGGGGAGGTCTAGTTTAAACTTTTTTTGAGGGGAATTCTATCGCTTACATGCAGAAATTTTTGAAGTTTGAAAATTTAAATTTTTCAATTTTTTTCCCCAACTTTTTGATATTTTTCACAAATAGACAAGCATTTTTTTTGTACCAAAATTTCTTACTATCTTAAAGCAAAAAAATTGTCCCCAAAAAAAATTTTTTAATCACATGGATAGGTTAAAGTGTCAAAAAGTGACACATGACAGATTTAAAAAATGGGGCTCTGTCAGAGAGGCGAAAACTGGCTCTGGCGGTAAGGGGTTAATTAGCAAATTATGCTCATTTTGTCAAGCAGATAATCACAATCATTGAAGAAAATGGCCACAAGGCTCATTCCTCAGCAGAAACCCATCCTAGAGTGCAGAGTACATGCATTAGTCTGGTTAACTGGCACAGCTGAGCATGCTCAGTCAGCCGGACAGACCGTCGAGGTGAGGGACGGTTAAGCAGTTTAGAAAGCAGTGTTGATCGAATCATTCGTTAAAGTTAAGTTCGAACATCTTGATTTTCTCGAACCACACATTTTACTGTTCATTTGAGTAATTGTTTGAGTTCGACATGGCGTTCAACACGCTATTTTAAGTTTTCAGCTCCTTTCTGCACTTTTTTGGTGGCCCCCAAACTGCAAGCACAGAGAATGTCAAAAATGTCATTGTATTTTTGTCATAAAAAAATATAATTGAGGGAAAAAAGTTCTCTCTGTTCTAAACTCTACTCAAGCCAAAAAAAATGAAATTTTTCCAATTTAAGCCTACAAAGCTGAAATATACCAACGTTATTTTGATCCACATATATAACACTTTCTCTTTTTATTCATATACTTGTGCCATGTGCAGAGCTATATATTTAGTTTTTAACATGGTGTGAACTAGAGGGGAACCTAGCAAAGAGAGGGCACGGAAGTGGAGATAGAGGTTAGACAAAACTCCTCCATGCTCCGGACAACCACAATTAACACATCGCATTGCAGGACCGCAGGGCCCGACATTGCTTGCTCAAATTTTCCCCGTGTGCTCATTTCAAACACGTTGCCCAAACTGTTTTCCCCATGGGGGATCAGCCCCGCATCCAGTTTTTTTTCCTCCCTTCCTCCCACAGCCACAAATGCATCACCATCATCATCAACATCAAAACCAAAAAAACCAACACGGACCGAAAATTACAACCCCAAAATACAGACCACTCCAAATAATCCAATTGCAGCTTGAGGGTGTAGACTGTGAGGGTTAGGAATCACCCTTTTACATGATGACATTTCAAAACCAACTCGCCTTTTGACACACTGGCGAGTGACTCTGGAGGAGGAGGAAATGGGCAGGTCAGTGCGGGGCGGCTTCAGAAAAAGGGACAATCCGCTGACAGATCCACCGCCCTGGGGCAGTGATGGCAGCGGAACCGGTTTCTAGGTTTTAAAAATGGAAAGGTCCAGGCCTGTGAAGCCTGGGCCTTTTTCGACAAACCTCAGATTCGCCAACTAACCAAATCCGGGTTTTCGTCAACGGCATTAAAAAAAGAATGAAAAGAGTTTAAGCACCCCGAGGATGAACAGCAATCAAGGGAAAGCATGAATTGCTGTGGGAAAGGTCACTTGGAAAAAAAGGCCACAGCGGGACAATGCCCCTTTTCACTGACCGTTTTTGGTTATATTTTTACTGGAACTAGGGGGGGTTTGGCACTTTTTGGCAACAGGTCCCACAGTGATGGAGGGGGAAGCGGGGGATGTAAAAGGGGCCCGACTGTTTTAAAATTTTAAGGTCTTCTTTAGGCGGGGGTTCTAGGGCGGGGTGGGGGCAGGACACAGAGATTCCTCACAGAGTAGAGCACATGAGGCTAGCCAGGGCCCCTGGTGCGGGAAAGATGAGGAAAAAAAGGGGGATGAGGGGGCAAGGGAAAAACCCTCGTACTGTTTCCCACAGATGAAGAGGTTGGGACAGACTAAGGGGGAAAGGAGGAAGACCTGTTTGTGCCCCACCCAGAGGCTTGGGAGATTCTCAAAACATGAGTTGCTTGGGGCTACATTTCCTGCAAAAATCCACCAACCCCAAAGGGAATCAAAATAACACGATTCGGTGACCACCCTCCCTTTATCCCCGTTACAACAAAAGTAGCAATTTCCTCTACCCACAAAATTTACAGTAAAAAAGCAGAAAATTTTAGACAAGGGTTATTGACCACCTCAAACATTTTGCTCTTTTCATTCTAAGTCACAGTGGAAAAATCAGCAACACAGCGCAGAGAAGAGCAAATTGCAGCAGTAGCGGCAGTGTGCAATTCCACTGGTGATAATTTGGGAAACAATTTTTTACCACCCACCAAAGCCGCAAGGCAGGGGAACATCTAGATACACAGAGCCACCTTAAAAACCAGGTCCATGACACCTCGGTCAGCATCGATTTTTTGGGTCCTTCAACTTTTGGGGGTCCAAACGGAGAATGGCCTGAGTTTCCCGACACACCATAGAAGTTTTATCCACCCAGCAGCCAGCTTATCTCGAACGCAATTACACAGCTTTCGGGGTGATAATTGACAAAAACACCGCAATGTGGGTCATTTTACATTTATAAAAAGAATCATGGTGGGTCCCTGACCATTTTTTTTCCCCCCCTTTTCCCCATGTCACTGACTATAAACGTAGCAGGTCTTCTTGACAATGTGAAAAACACATTAAAACTACACTACATTTCATGTCTGTAGTTCCGGCCGCTGCTTTTTACAAATTGATTCTAAGTTCCAACAGTAGATTTTCAAGTCTACGGCGAATTTAATTTTTAAATATACCCTAATGACCTTATGTGCACTATATACACCCTTACCCTCCTTTTTTTTAGCCCTCCAAACTTTTTTTTAATGCCTCCACCAGACTACCACCAAATGACTAAGTCCATTACCTAACATTGAGTTTCCCCTTGGCATGTTCTTGTTGCCACCAATTACTGCCGCCTAATCTTGTCGAACCGGAAACCTCGCTTTCCCCATTAGTGTGACGATCCCCTAAAAAATCGAACGATACTCGATTTTTAAAAAACATTCAAAGGTCAAGTTGTCTCGAGACTACGCGACCCCATTTAAATCAAAGGGAGAAGATGTTTTGGGGGTTAATTTTTAAACCTATACAGGTGAGGAAACGGAATTACCATCCATAACAAAAATGGGTACGTGGAACAGCTTAGTAAAGAAAATGATGTATGTAAAATCCACCGACACCAAAAAAATGCAAATTAAAGGGGATTTATTTTCAATCACCAAAAAAAAAGGGGTGTATTAATATTTCACTCTTTGTACATATATTTTAAAGCATACATATCAGTTTTGCAAAAATACCGTTTTATGCGGTATATACAAAGGAAAGTGAACTAAGTGATGTCTGTTATTAAATACGACTTTTTTCGGCTCAATGAGCTTTATCAAGAGCCCATCTGAAAGAGATAAAAAAAAATAATGTAAAAAATACCAAAAATTAAAAAAAAACTTAAAATTTTTAATAAACATAACAAGGGGAGGGGAAAAAAAAAAAAAAGGGGGGGGGGAAAAGGGGAAAGGAAAAAAAGAGAAGAAAAAAAAGGGGAAAAATGGGAAAAAATGGGAAAAAAAAGAAAGTAAAGAAGTAAGACAACCTGAATTTAATGTGAACTAAGGGGAAGAAGATAATATGGGCTTTTCCCAAATAAATGGAGCATTTAAAAAGTGGGGGAAATGGCCAATAGTAAAGGAAAAAATAAAATAAAAGGGAAAGGGAAAAAGAAAAAAGAAAATAAATAAAGTCTATAAGTAAGAGTCATAAGTAATAGTCTATAAAACGAAAAAGAAGAGGGGACTTACCGCCACTGTTTGGGGGAAAGCCGCAGCGGAGTTTCCCAAACCGCATAAACAAAAAGGGGGCTGTCTTTATATAGAGGCTGTGAGAATAGAGTGGTAAAGGGTAAAAAAAAAATGATGGAATAGGGACCGAAAAAGAAAAACCCCCAAACGAGTAAAAAAGAGCATCCTGAAGGTGGGAAAGGGGAAAAACGTCCCGGGGAAAAGATGGAAAGATGGGCCCGGGGGACGAAACCCCTGGCGGGACGCCTAAAAAAGGCGCCCGTTAATTTCGCGGGAGCCCCCAGGCCAATGAAGCCCTGTAAATGAATAAAGGGGAAAAATTGGGGTGCTGAGTCCCCGGGGAAAAGGGGCCGCGGGGAGGCGTAGAAAGGGAAAACCCGGGATATAGAACAAAGTCGGGTGGGGAATAAGAGTAATATGTATGTTTGATTGTGGGTTTTACAACAATACTAAGTGAAGGCGGGTACTTTAAAAGGGAAAAAATGGACAGAAGGAAAAAAAAGGAGATATTTAAATTTAGAACAAAATAAAAAATAAAAAATTTAAAAGGGTTTAATCTAGAAAAACAGCTTTTAGGGGGATACAGGGGATTACATAATGTCCTTTAAAAGGGGGAAAAAAGGAATAGGGGTTTTGTTTTAAACCAAAAAAGGGGAGGAACAGGGAAAAAAAATTCCCCGGGTGGAGGGGGTACATAAATTTGACCCTAAAAGAAAAAAAAAAGAAATACAATAAACATAAGAGTAAAGTACAAGGAAGACATAAATACATTTATATATAAAACGATCCACATAAGTAAGTGTATATATTATATTATATATACACATGAAAAGGGACAAGGGACTATAAAAAAAAATGATGGCTGGTAATAGAAAAAAGGGTAAAAATTCAAATTTATTAAAACCTTTATCGTATTTACTTTTTTAAACCATTGGGTTTCGGGGTGTTAAGTGTGTGAACCCAAAAACCGTTCCCGTTTTAGGAAAATTGGCTGTTGCGATCGCCCCAGGGCGTGGCATAGGGATCTCCCTTCTATAACCTAAAAAACGCAACTGTGTGGTTGGGGGGTTTTGAAAGTTAAGAAGTTGCGGGTTTAGAAAAGCTTTGCCCTCTTTAAAAACCGTATGGTCGATTTATTTTAAAAAAACTATTTTGTTGGGTTTTTATTTTTTGGCCCAAAACGTATCCCGGCCGCGGGGGCCCACTTAATGGATTTTTTCACAAAATTGGAAAAAAACAGGTGTAAAAAACCCTTTGAGGGGAAAACTTTGCCTTTTTGGGGAAATGTTTTGGAAGAATTCACCCTTAATTACCAAAGGGAGCTTTTGGGGCCACATCCCAACGGGAAAGTCCCTTTTCGGTGGGGGTGAACGTCATCTGTCTAGTTACTGGTTTTGAGGACCCTATGTCCTTTTTTTTTAACCAGAAAAATTCACGTAGTTCCTCTCTTTTAAAAACACTGAAAACGGTAGGTTCGGGGAATTGGGTTTTATTTGGGGGTTTAGGAACGTCAAAGGGAAACAGCCCCAATTTTTTTTAAATAAACGTTATGAATTTAAAACGTGAAAGGGATGATATTTTAAAACAAAAGGGAATACTTTAGTCCTGTGTTCTTTTTTTTCCCCCGGGGGGGGAAATTTTGGGGGGGGGTTTGGGAAAAAAAAAATTGGGAACCCTTTTTTGGGGGGTTGGTTTATTTTTTTTGGGGGGTTTTTTCCCTTTTTTTTTTTTTTTTTTTGGATTGGGGGGGTTTGGCCCTTATTTTGGGGGTTTTTTGCTGGTGGAAAAAAATTTTTTTTTTTTTTAAAAAAAAAAATTTGGGAAAAAAGATTTAAAAAGGGAAAATTTTTTTAAGGGTTTTAAAAAAAAGGGGAAAAAAATTTTTTTTAAAAATAAAGGGGGGGGGGGGAAAAAAAAAATTTTTAAAAAAAAACCCCAAAAATTTTTTGGGAAAAAAAGGGGGGGAAAAAATTTTAAAAAAAAAGGGGGGGGGGGGGGGTTTTTTTTTGGGGGGAAAAAATTTTTTAAAAATTTTTTAAAATTTTTTTTTGGGGGGGGGGGGGGTTTTTTTTGGTTGGTTTTTTTTTTTTTTTTTTTTTTTTGGGGTTTTTTTTTTTTTTTTTTTTTTTTTTGGGGGTTTTTTGGGTTTTGTTTTTTTGTTTTTTTTTTTAAAAAAGGGGGTTTTTTTTGGGGGGGTTTTTGGGGGGGGGGGGGTTTTTTTTTGGGGGGGTTTTTTTTTTTTTTTTTTTTTTGGGGGGGGGTTTTTTTTTTTTGGGGGTTTTTTTTTTTTTTTTTTTTTTTTTTTTTTTGGGGGGGTTTTTTGGGGTTTTTTTTTTTTTTTGCGGGGGGGGGTTTTTTTTAAAAAAAAAACCAAAAAAAAAGGAGGGTTTTTTTGGGGGGTTTTTTTTTTTTTTTTAATTTTTGGGGGGGGGTTTTTTTTTTTTCCCCCCCAAAAAAGGGAAAATTTTTTTTTTTGGGGCCAATTTAAAAAGGGGCCCCCCCCCCTTTTTTTTTAAAAAAAACCCCTTTTTTTAAAAACCCCCCCTTTTTAAAAAAAAGGGGTTTTAAAACTTTCCCTTTTAAAAAATTTTTTGGAAAAAATTTTTTTTTTAAAAAAAAAGTTTTTGGGGGAAAAAGGGGGGAAAAAAATAAATTTTTTTTTAGGGGGGGAAAAAAAAAGGGGGGGGTTTGGAAAAAAAAGGGTTAAAAAAATTTTTTAAAAATTAAAATTTGGGGACCTTTAAAAAAAGGGAACCCTTTTGGGGTTTTAATTTTAAAAAATTTTTTTCCCCCAAAAAAAAAACCTTTGGGGAAAGGGGGGGGTTTTAAAAATTTTTTTTTTTTCCCCCGGGCCCCCTTTTTTTTTTTTCCCTTCCCCCGGTTTTCCCCTTGGTTTTTTGGGGGGTTTTTAAGGGGGAAACCCCAAAAAAAAATTTTTTCCCTTTTTTGAAAGGGGCCCCCGATTTGGGGGGTGGGGAAGGGGGAAAAAGGGGAATTTTGGGGGGGGTTTTTTTTTTAAAATTTTGGGGGGGGGTTTTTCCCTTTTTTTTGGGTTTTTTGTTCCCCTTTTTTTATTTTTCCCCCCCTTTTTTTCCCTTTTTTTAAAATTTTTTTTTTGGGGGGGTTTTTTTTAAATTGGGGTTTTTTATGGGGTTTTTTTTTGGGGTTTTTTTTTAAAAAAATTTTTTTTTTTTTTTAAAAAAAATTTTAATTTTTAAAACCCGGGGGGCCCCCCTCCCCCGGGGGGGGGGGTTTTTTTAAAAAAGGGGGTTTAAAAAACCAAAATTTAACCCTTAAACCCAAATTTTAATTTTAATTTTTAAAAAAAAAAAATTTTTAAATTTAAAAATTTTTTTTTTTCCTTTTTTTAACCCCAAAAAAAAAATTTTTAAAAAAAGGGGCCCCAAAAAAAAAGGGTTTTTAAATTTTCCCAAAAAAAAAAAAAAAATTTTTTTTTGGGAAAAAAAGGGGGGTTTTTAAAAAAAAAAAATTTTCCCCAAAAATTTTTTTTGGGAAAAAAATTTTTTTTTAAAAAGGGGAAAAAAAACCCCCTTTTTTTTTTTTTTTAAAATTTTTTTCCAAAAATTTTATGGGGTTTTAAAAAAAACCCAATTTCTTTTTTCCCCCGGGGGGGGGGCCCAAAAGGGGGGGTTTTGAGATAATTTTGGTGTTTAAAACAAAAAAAAAAATTTTTTTTCAAGCGAAATTGGTGAAATATTATCTTTCCACCTATAACAGAGTCATTAATGTAATCCTCCGTATCACGGATAAATTTTTTGACGCTTCTTTTTTTCGTTATTAACTCTAAAATCAGAGATTTTTTATCATCTTCTCTTTGAGTGGGGTCCACTCTTCAATCGGGGGAGAGGAGCTTAGTTGTTCTTCGATACTCTCGATTTTCTTTGATGTTTCTAATAATTTATTCTGTAAGGTCCGATTGTTAGTAATACAAATCAAATGAAACATTTATTCAAGATGTTTTTAAATTTGGTGCAATATTCAACATCATCTGCAAATATTGTGGGTCTCAAGTGACTTCGGAGTCCGCGAGGGATCCGTTGTACGTGATGGTATTCTATTAGAGTTGCTGCATGCAGCTCATAGGCAGTAAATCGTCTGAGTTCTTTTTCATAATCTCTAATCCTCAATTCTGAGGTAGGGATATGGAGGAACTCACGTGAGATGGTAGAACTAGACATAATTTTTTCGGCCTCTGTATCACTATAAGTGAATACCTCGGACGTCATTAGGAGAATATATATAAAAAAAGGAGGGTGCAAGATACCAAAAAATGTCACAGTAAGTAAATAAATGGTTCTGCACACCAAATATGAAAAAGAGAATGGGTGCTATATAAGTGGAAGAAGACTAAAGAGTCTATGTATCATATATGTATGTAAATCCACCGCACACCAAAGAAATGCAATTTAAAAGGGGTTATTTATTTTACAATCAGCCGGAAAAAAAAGATGTATTGAAATATGACTCTATTTGTAATATATTATAATGCATACAAATCAGTTTTACAAAGATACCGTTTTTCAAAGCGGGTATATACAAAGGAAAGTGAACTAATGATGTCTGTTATTAAATACGACGTTTCGGCTCAGTGGGGCCTTTTAAAAGGGGACATCTTTAGAATAAAGAAATAGATGTAAATATACAAACATATTAAAAAATTTATATTTCTTTATCTTTGTTCTATTAATATATCTCCTTTTTATCCTTCTGTCCATTTTCCGTTTAGTATACCGCCTTCACGTATGTATTGTTGTCATAACACAATCGACATACACATTAGCTCTTACTTCCCCAGCCGACATAGCTCTATATGCCGTGTTCCTTCTACGCCTGCGCGGCCGCTATTCCGCGACTCACGCATGCCCAGACTTTGCCCTTACTACACTACATGGCTTCATTGGCCTGGCGGCTCCCGCGCATGCGCGGGCGCCTATTTTAGGCGTCCCGCACACGGGTCAGTCGCCGGCCATCTCTCCATCTCTCCGGACGTATTGTCCTTTCTCCAGCCATTCAGGTATGCTCTTGTTACTCGTTTAGGGTCTTCTTATGCGGTTATATTCCATCAGCTTACCCTATACCACTCTATTCTCACAGCCTCTATATAAAGACAGACCCCTGTTTATGCGGATTGGAAACTCCGCTGCAGCTTCCTCCACAGTGGCGGTATGTCTCTCTTTTTTTCTGTTTTATAGACTATTACTTATGACTCTTACTTATAATTTATTTATTATTCTCTTTTTCCTTCCCCTTATTCATATTTTCATACTATTGGCCATATTCCTCACGTTTATGCTCCATGTTATTTAGGTAAGCCATATATATCTTCTTACCTTAGTTCGGCATTCATTTAGGTTGTCTTACTTCTATACATCTTTTTTGCCCCTTTTACCTCATTTTTCTCGTTTTTTTTCTCTCTTCTTTTTTCCTTTCCTCCCCCCCCCACCTTTTTTTCCCCCTACCTTGATATGTTTATTAATAATTTTGTTTTTTAATATGTTTGTATATTTACATCTATTCATTTATCTCTACAGATGTCTCTTGATAAAGGCTCACTGAGCCGAAACGTCGTATTTAATAACAGACATCACTTAGTTCACTTTCCTTTGTATATACCCCGAAACTATTTTGAAAAAAATGATATGTATGCATTATAATTATGTACAAATAAGTCAATTTTCAAAACCCTCTTTTTTTTTTTTTTCCCGGGTGTTGTAAATAAATACCCTTTAATTGCATTTTTTGGTGTGGGGGGATTTACATACAATATGGGTTTTTTTTCTGACCTCCCCTCCTTGGAAACACTGTCATCTGGGGGGTGAAGATAGATTTTTGAAAAGGCCCACTTGTTCCACTGCCCGGTTTACCCCTGCTCCACAGCTGGCCCCCATTTTTTTCCCCCCATTTTTTGGGTTTCGCGGCCTACCGTTGCTACATCTCAGTGGGGGGGTCCAGTTTTTGTCAGATTCTGGCGGCTCTATTTGGGGGAGATGCAAAATTTAGCTTGACTTTTTATCTGCTCCACCCTCAGACTAACGGGGAGGTAAGAGGGTAAACCAAATGTTAGGTACCTCCACGAATTTTTTTTCCGCCCCTCGGATAATTGGTCGACCTCCCCCCTGGCAAATTTTTTTTATTATTCTCTTGACTCCGAATCTGCTGGGGCCTCTCCCTTTTTTGTGGTGTTTGGGCTACATCCCCGCTCGCCCCTCCCTCTGGCTACTTCGTGTCTTGTTCCTTCTGTGGATGCCCAGGTGCGTGACATCAAGGCACTCTGGCAAACCACCCGTCAGGCCCTGCTACGGACCTCTGCTCGCACCAAAATCCAGGCCGACAGGTATCGTAGACCTCCGCCCCTATTTAGCCAGGTGATAGAGTTTTTTTTGTCCGCCAAATACATCCGCTTAAAGGGTCCCCTGCTATAAGTTAGGCCCCAAGTATCGGGGCCCTTTTGTTGTACTTCGGCAATTTAAACCCCGGGTGTCCTACAAGCTCCGCTTGCCTCCTACTCTGCGTATCCCGAACGCCTTCCATGTTTCGCTGCTCAAGCCTGTGGTGCTGAATCGCTTCTCCCGTGGATCTGTCTTGCCTTCTCCTGTGGCCAACTCTGATAACATCTTTGAGGTCAAGGAGGTGCTGGCGGAGAAGGCAGTGAGGGGGAAGCGGTTCTTTCTTATTGACTGGAAGGGGTTCTTGCTGGAGGAGCGTTCGTGGGAACCTGAGGGCAACCTATCACCTGAACTTCTCTCCAAGTTCCGTAAAAAGAGGGGGAGACCTAAGGGGGGGTACAGTCATGGGGGCTGGCGTGGGTGGCGCCCCCTGCCCGCAGGGGGTCTGGCGCGGGTGCCGCGGCTCCCCGCGTCCATGCCCCCGCTGCCCAGTCCCTGGCTCCAGTTCCCTTACCTGGCCGCGCTCCTGTGAATGCTGCTCCTGCCTGTCCCGGCCACCATGCGCGTGCGACGGCTGGTTCGGATTTAAAGGGCCAGCGCACCATTAATTGGTTATTGATGGCCGCCGGTCCTATAAATGGAATACGCCCCCAGCAGTCTCTGCCAGATTGTTGGTGTGCGTACCTTGCCTTTAGAGAGTGTTTGAGTCCGTTTTTGATTACAAGTGTACCAGTCCGCTTTGCTTACGTTCCTGACCTTGCCTGTTTGCCGCCTGCCCTGACCGTCTGCCCGTCTCTGACCACGAACCTCTGCTGCCTGCCCTGACCTTCTGCCTGTTCCTGACTACGCCTCTGGATTACGATTTTGTACCACGCCATACCCCGGCCACCATTGCAAGCAAGTCACGTCAGGGGTAGCGACCTGATAGCCTCACGCAGCAGCAAGTCCATCACGCTTTGCGGCGGGCTCTATTGAAAACCGAGGGCTACTTAGACTCCGCTCCCTGGCGTGGCTTAACTATCATCACTTGTGGTGGTCCAGCAAATCTACCGAACCCTTACAAGTATTTGGTAAGATTGCCCTTACACTGTACGACTTGGGTCACATGTTTTGGATATCCTTCCACAAGCTTCTCACAATAGTTGGTAGGAATTTTGTCCCATTCCTCCTGACAGAACTGGTGTAACTGAGCCATGTCTGTAGGTCGCCTTGCTCACACCTGCCTTTTCAGATTTGCCCATAAATTTTCAATAGGACTGAGACCAGGGCTTTGTGATGACCACTCCAAAATATTGACTTGGTTATCCTCAAGCCACCAGTTTGGAAGTATGCTTCAGGTCATTGTCTATTTGGAAGACCGATTTCCATCCAAGCTTTAACTTCCTGAGATATTGCTTCAGTATTGCCACATCATCTTCTTTCCTCATGATGCCATTTATTTTGTTAAGCACTCGAATCCCTTTTACAGCAAAATAACCCCACAACATGATGCTGCCACCCCCGTGTTTCACAGTTGGAATGGTGTTCTTAGGTTTCCAAGCTTCTCCCTTTTTCCTCCAAACATAATGATGGCCAAACAATTCCATTTTAGTTTTGTCAGTCCATAGGACATGTCTCCAAAAATGTAGGTCTTTGTGTCTGTGTGAATTTGCAAACATTAAATCTGGAATTTATGTTTATTTTGGAGTGATGTCTTCTTCTTGTCAGAGTGACCTTTCAGCCCATGTTGATACAGTACTCATTTCACTGTGGATAATGACACAATCTTACCAGCTTCCACCAGCAAAGTCTTTTGCTTTTGTTCTTGGGTTGATATGCACATTCATCTCTGAGATACAGAACCCGTCTCCTTCCTGAGATTTATGATGGCTGGACATTCCTATCTTGTTTGTACTTGTATATAATAGTTTGTACAGATGAACTAGGCACCTTCAGGTATCTGGAAATTGCCCCCAAGGATGATCCAGACTTGTGCAAGTACACAATTCTCTTCCTGATATCTTGGATGATTTATCTAGACTTTCCCATGATGTTACACACAGAAACCATGTGTTTCTGGTGTGCTTTACAAATACATCCACAGGTGTGTCTCCAGTTAATTCAGATGTAGCCAATAAACCTATCAGAAGCATCCAAACACATGACATCATCAATCCTAGTGTATGTAAACTTTTAAAAATGCCTTAAAAAATTATCTGTCTGATCATTCTGGCATTTGTCAAATATAAATAATTTTGGTAATCCTAATTGACCTAAAACGGGTAAGGTTTATTCTGATTTCAGGTCAGATAGTGAGAAAAAGATGCATATGTGTCTTTTTATATAGTGTTTGTAAACTTCTTGTTTCAGCTGTAAGTGTATTGTCTGCCCATGTGCATATGTACAAACATACAGTACACACATACATTTATACATTATATAAATGCATAGCCATATACACTGCACACATGCATTTATATCTACACTGAATTCATACACATTTACGTAAATCCACAGCACACATGAATTTAATGAGATACACTACACATATACACACTTTTTTACTGCACAGTCATGTATCCGTCCTGGCTTTAGTACTACATACTAGCACCTATATCGATCCTATAATCTGATTCTCTGTATTCTGTGCAGTTTCTTTTCCTTTTAGCCCCTAACCAGTGGTATTAATCAGAGGGCAGGGACTGGGCACGATCATTATGCAGGTTGCAGGGAGCAACATGTCCAGATTACAAGATGGAGGGAGAAGACCTCAGCAGGACCAAGAAGGTATGAAGAAACCTGCTGTGGAAACCCTAAAAAATAAAACTGTCACCTCCTCTCAGTGTGAGAATGCTGTACCAGTTGAAACTTTAGGGCTTTCTAAGGAAAAGATGATCAAAAAATCCTCAGCTCAGTGTCTGAGGTATACAGCAGCAGCACCGCATCTCCTCTGCTGTACTTCAGATCTCCCTGTGTAATAAACCGGACGCCAGTAGAACAGGACAGCATCTCACCCGCTGCTGCCACAAGGTTCCGAACCCATTGGCTGGTGGCAGCAGCATCTACATAAAAAAAAAAAAATAGCCATGAGCTACCGTTCATCTTCCCTGCCGACTGCCCTGTTATAAATATAGCCCTGAGTGTGAGATTCCACCTATCTGTTATTCCCTGAAGGAGGGCCGGACAGCGCCTCCACACCCCTCCCGTGGGGGTGCCCTGGCAACTAGGCCTTGCCCAAATTTGTACTTAAGGTACAAATGACCCTTAGACAGCAATTGGCTTAGGAACTAGCTATAACTGGGCAGGGCCCAACAGAAACTGGACAAACACAAAATGTATATTTTTCAAAAGCTAGACCAAAGCTAGTCCAAAACTAGACCAAAAATACTGAGGCAAGAAACAAGATACTTCAGTCTAGCACAACTGACACTAGACAGAACAATCAAACATGCAAGACTAGACAGGATCCAAACCTATACTCTGCACAGGGTTCCCGAGTCAGCTGAACTTTAAAGAGGCCTAATGAGTTTAGGTGTGTAACCCAAGTGAGCTGAGAAGCAAGGACACTGGGCAGTTGCCATGCAACCAATCCAAGCAAACAAAGACAGCAAGACGGACATAAGATTCCTGCTGGCCTTATAAGCAGGAGAGGATGAAATGGCAGAAGAATTACTGTCATTTATAACTGCGTGGAACTGCAAAACATCCTCATTTTAGCACAACTACGTCTTCGTTTTCAGGATTATAGAAGCCCCATCAGTATTATCCCAAACAATAAGTAAGTGATGACTTATCTATGCAATACATCATCACTTACCTTATTGGAAAAACCCCTTCAAAGATCATTCTAGCACTGAATTGTATTGTACCTCTGTTCCATTTTTCCATACTTGAGTATACTTTTGAAAGATTCCTTATGTTACAATAAAAATAATCTTCTTAAAAAACTGTTGTCTTAGGAATAATCAATCATGTCTTCTCTGGATGGATTGTGCTCTCTGATACTAATAAAGTCTTCTATAACAATGGAGATCAATTTTGCAATTACACTTTAACTGAAAATTATTACAGGGCATTGTATAGGTATTATAAGTATAAAACAACAATTCTGCTTTCTTCAAGAAAAAAACACCACTTTTTTATGGCTGTGTGCAACATTGTAACTCAGTTACATTTAGGTATATTGAGTTGACCTACAAAATTGCACGCAGTCCAGATAGAGGCATGATCATGTTTTTTTACGAAAAAAGTAATGCTTTTTTAATCTCATAAACATGATGGTTATTTTTTTGGTCCTTACTCTGTCTGACATGCACATATGAAAAGGTGACAGAATCCAAGGAGGTGCAAAAGAGATTCATGTACGTTATTCCTAAAACCAGAGGTACCATGGGGGCAATATTAGCATTACTTCTGTCAGGGGCCCAGTGCATCCACAGCTATTTAGACCTCATGCCAAAGCGGGCGCAGACAATCCCCATCGGATGGACCGATGATGGGGAGAGTAACTCCCAGCCTGAACTACTCACATAACACATACATCATAAAACATCCTCAGAAATACATGTAATAACATACTTGCATAGAAATATTCACCTGCAAAGAATACACAATTAAATAAGACATCACATTTCACATTTTCATAAAAGCATAAAACTTTATAAAAATAGAAGCAATGTCCTTAAGTCCATAATACACTCACCGGCCACTTTATTAGGTACACCATGCTAGTAACGGGTTGGACCCCCTTTTGCCTTCAGAACTGCCTCAATTCTTCGTGGCATAGATTCAACAAGGTGTTGAAACGATGCTCAATTGGTACCAAGGGGCCCAAAGAGTGCCAAGAAAATATTCCCCACACCATGACACCACCACCACCAGCCTGAACCGTTGATACAAGGCAGGATGGATCCATGCTTTCATGTTGTTGACGCCAAATTCTGACCCTACCATCCGAATGTCGCAGCAGAAATCGAGACTCATCAGACCAGGCAACGTTTTTCCAATCTTCTACTGTCCAATTTTGATGAGCTTGGGCAAATTGGAGCCTCAGTTTCCTGTTCTTAGCTGAAAGGAGTGGCACCCGGTGTGGTCTTCTGCTGCTGTAGCCCATCTGCCTCAAAGTTCGCGTACTGTGCGTTCAGAGATGCTCTTCTGCCTACCTTGGTTGTAACGGGTGGCTATTTGAGTCACTGTTGCCTTTCTATCAGCTCGAACCAGTCTGCCCATTCTCCTTGACCTCTGGCATCAACAAGGCATTTCCGCCCACAGGACTGCCGCTCACTGGATGTTTTTTTTTTTCGGACCATTCTCTGTAAACCCTAGAGATGGTTGTGCGTGAAAATCCCAGGAGATCAGCAGTTTCTGAAATACTCAGACCAGCCCTTCTGGCACCAACAACCATGCCACGTTCAAAGGCACTCAAATCACCTTTCTTCCCCATACTGATGCTCGGTTTGAACTGCAGGAGATTGTCTTGACCATGTCTACATGCCTAAATGCACTGAGTGGCCGCCATGTGATTGGCTGATTAGAAATTAAGTGTTAACGAGCAGTTGGACAGGTGTACCTAATAAAGTGGCCGGTGAGTGTATATGAACCTTGGGGAAAAAGGGTTAAATGGGATAATACGCTGGAGCTCCAGCAAAACAGCATTCATGTTCAGGCACAGGTGTTAAAAAGAGAAAAAGAGATAAGGGCATGATGCGATGTCCGGCAGCCCTTTGGGAAACAGTCCTTGTTGTATTAGGCATCCAGGTTAATTCACAATATACCTCGCAGCTCTTACGAGGTAGAGTCTTTGTGGACATAGGAAGGGGCCAACGAGACAAAAAAGGACAAAGGGCAAAAAAAGAGTGGAAGTTTAGTAAACCATATCTATCTCCCTGATGGAGGCCGTAGTCCATCAGGGTACTTCGCCTAAAAGTTACAGTAAACATAAAACAAAGTCTACAGGGATGACCACAGAATAGTTCTCTTGTACAGCTCAACCAGAAGTCTAATAGAGGAAACAGATAGGGATCATAATACGGTGGGCCACTATTGTACGGTCTGGCTGGGCATAGCGGGGCTCTCGAGACCATCATTACCTCTCAATCAATGGTGGAAGACTCCATATTATCTGGCTGCAGCCAGGGCAGTTCCTAGGCTAAATTTCACTCAGGTCGAGGTGAAGAAATTTCGCCACCCCCCCCCCCCCCCCATGTAACATAATGCGCCATAATGGAACACAGTGCATCACCATGAACCAAATCTAAAATATACAGAAAGCTTTACCACAATGATCTACATAAAAAATTACTAGATAATAGTCATACAGTTACCAAATAACACTGCTACACGAAACCAGAATCCCAAGACCACTAAGACCACATATCACCAGCACACAGTGACCGAATAATACCACCACACCATGACCACATATCACCACATAGTGACCAAATACAGCAACACCGTGACTACATATCACCACACATAGTGACTGAAAAAACACAAACTGGCCATTACTGAATACAACCATTAATACTTCAACCAATATTACCAGCATACAGTGGTGGATACCTACTGAACACAGGCTCTGCAGACATATAAATGGTTACAGTAAAGTTATATCTAGTGACTCACAGGAGACGTCTCTGAAGAGTTGGTCTCTTTCTCTTCTTCTTCTCCATCTGTCCCAGACGCCATGACGACTACTCCCGACTCTTCACTGTAAAATTTACAAAACAAATATCTTAAGACTCCTCACTTTATCAGCATTTTCCAACCAATTCCTATCTCTATACAAACTCCCCATCTATAGCATCTCATATGGTAGCCATGTAATAGCCCCTGTAGCCACGTAGTAGCCCCCTATAGCCAGGTAGTAGCCCCCTGTAGCCAGTGATACCTCCTGTAGCCAGTGATACCCCCTGTAGCCAGTTGATGCCCCCCTGTAGCCAGTTGATGCCCCCTGTTATCAGTAGATGCCCCCTGTAGCCAGTGATGCCCCCTGTAGCCAGTGATGCCCCCTGTAGCCAGTGAGATGCCCCCCCTGTAGCCAGAGATGCCCCCATTGTAGCTAGTGTGCCCCCATTGTAGTCAGTGATGCCCCCATTGTAGCTAGTGTGCCCCCCTTGTAGTCAGTGATGCCCCCTGTAGCCAGTAGATGCCCCCTGTTATCAGGTGATGCCCCCTGTAGCCAGTAGATGCCCTCTGTAGCCAGTAGAAGCCCCCCTTTTAGCCTTAGTTGCCCCCCTGTAGCCAGTGATGCCCCCCTTGTAGCTAGTGTGCCCCCATTGTAGCCAGTAATACCCCCTGTAGCCAGTAGATGCCCCCTGTTATCAGTAGATGCCCCTGTAGCCAGTAGATGCCCCCATAGCCAGTGATGCCCCCCTTCTAGCCAGTGATGCCCCTTCTAGCCAGTGATGCCCCCCTGTAGCCAGTGATGCCCACCCCTGTAGCCAGAGATGCCCACCCTGTAGCCAGTGATGCCCCCCTGTAGCCAGTGATGCCCCCCCAGTAGCCAGTGATGCCCCCCTGTAGCCAGTGTTCCCCCCTTGTAGCCAGTGTTCCCCCCTTGTAGCCAGTGATGCCCCCCTTGTAGCCAGTGATGCCCCCTTTGTAGCCAGTGTGCCCCCCTTGTAGCCAGTGTGCCCCCCTGTAGCCAGTGATGCAGCCATTGTAGCCAGTGTGCCCCCTTGTAGCCAGTGATGCCCCCATTGTAGCCAGTGTGCCGCCGTGTAGCCAGGCTGCCCCCATTGTAGCCAGTGTGCCCCCTTGTATAGCCTGGATGCCCCCATTGTAGCCAGTGTGCCCCCCTTGTAGCCAGGATGCCCCTTGTAGCCAGTTTTGCCCCCCTTGTAGCCTGGATGCCCCCATTGTAGCCAGTGTACCCCCCTTGTAGCCAGTGTGGCCCCCTTGTAGCCTGGATGCCCCCATTGTAGCCAGTGTGCCCCCATTGTAGCCAGTGTGCCCCCCTTGTAGCCTGGATGCCCCCTTGTAGCCAGTGTGCCCCCCTTGTAGCCTGGATGCCCCCATTGTAGCCAGTGTGCCCCCATTGTAGCCAGTGTGGCCCCATTGTGGCCTGGATGCCCCCATTGTAGCCAGTGTGCCCCCCTTGTAGCCAGTGTGCCCCCCTTGTAGCCAGTGTGCCCCCATTGTAGCCAGTGTGCGCCCCTTGTAGCCTGGATGCCCCCATTGTAGCCAGTGTGCCCCCCTTGTAGCCAGTGTGCCCCCATTGTAGCCAGGGTGCCCCCCTTGTAGCCAGGCTGCCCCCATTGTAGCCAGTGTGCCCCCATTGTAGCCAGGGTGCCCCCATTGTAGCCAGTGTGCCCCCCTTGTAGCCTGGATGCCCCCTTTGTAGCCAGTGTGCCCCCTTGTAGCCTGGATGCCCCCATTGTAGCCAGTGTGCCCCCATTGTAGCCAGTGTGCCCCCCTTGTAGCCAGTGTGCCCCCCTTGTAGCCTGGATGCCCCCATTGTAGCCAGTGTGCCCCCCTTGTAGCCAGTGTGCCCCCATTGTAGCCAGTGTGCCCCCCTTGTAGCCAGTGTGCCCCCATTGTAGCCAGTGTGCCCCCATTGTAGCCAGTGTGCCCCCATTGTAGCCAGTGTGCCCCCCTTGTAGCCAGTGTGCCCCCATTGTAGCCAGTGTGCCCCCCTTGTAGCCTGGATGCCCCCATTGTAGCCAGTGTGCCCCCATTGTAGCCAGTGTTCCCCCCTTGTAGCCAGGGTGCCCCATTGTAGCCAGTGTGCCCCCTTGTAACCAGGATGCCCCCATTGTAGCCAGTGTGCCCCCATTGTAGCCAGTGTGCCCCCCTTGTAGCCTGTGTGCCCCCATTGTAGCCAGTGTGCCCCCATTGTAGCCATTGTGCCCCCCTTGTAGCCAGGATGCCCCCATTGTAGCCAGTGTGCCCACTTGTAGCCAGTGTGCCCCCATTGTAGCCAGTGTGCCCCCATGTAGCCAGGGTGCCCCCCTTGTAGCCAGGATGCCCCCATTGTAGCCAGTGTGCCCCCAGTGTAGCCAGGGTGCCCCTCTTGTAGCCTGGATGCCCCCATTGTAGCCATGGTGCCCCTCTTGTAGCCAGGATGCCCCCATTGTAGCCAGGATGCCCCCTTGTAGCCAGTGATGCCCCCTGTAAGTAATTCTAAAATAACAAAAGAGTACTCACCTGGGTCCGCGCGTCCCGGTCCGGAGCTGCTCAGCAGTGGGAGCTGCAAAGCGGTGTAAGCAGCGTGATGTCATCACGCTGCTTACGCTGCACGCAGCTCCCAGGGATCTCCTTGGCGGCAGAGCTGCCAGCCGAGGAGACCGAGCGTCACAGGGGGCGCGGTGAAAACTGTGCACCCCCTGCGACGCTGATACAGGGGAGGAGTCAGGATGGGAACGATCCGTCCTGCCTCCTCCCTGCAGCTGCAGCTGCTGGCTCTGCACGACTGTTATAAAACAGTCGCGCAGAGACAGGGGCGCTCCTCCGGGCGGGCAGGGCGGCCGTGGCGCCCCCCCTCGGGTGAGCGGAGCCTCGGCGCCCCGGGCGACCGCCCGCCCTGCCCGCCCCTAGGAACAGCCCTGGCTGCAGCTTCGCTCCAAAGATATCTTAAAGCTCATATTCAGCTTTTCAGAATCTGTGGTTGGAAAATACAGCTTGGGCCTGACAGGTATCCAGCCGAGAGGTATCAAGTCATACCCTCCATCCTCTCAGGCTTATCTCTTTAGAATTATAGACAAACACTGAACTGATCAACAACAATGACTATTTACACTAAAGCCAATTTATTACCTCTCTCTTACCTCTACCCTTCCCTTACAGTAGCCATAGTAACCCCTCTCTTCTGCTGCTGGTGGGAGTTTTACACAGAAAAAACAGTTCACTCACAGTGACTTAGAAAATTTCTTATTTCATAGTGCACTAAGCTCAACATTTCATAGACATAATACACTAAGCAGTTAACTGAGAGGTCCTTCAGACTGACAATAAAGGTAGATAAATGAACCAAAGCATGACCCATGACATCATCATTAGTAATGCAGTTCAATGAAGTTCTATCTCCTCTCAGTCATAGGGCATTAAAATTCATAATGTACATATAGGGTTAACCCAGTGCACAAAATGTTAATCCTGTAGTTTACAATGAAAATCTCTATACAGTGCTGAGGAACATGTTGGCAACTCAAATAGTTTGGTTTTAATTTTCATACTGTCATGTATTTACTTGGGTTACTTAAGTCTTATTATACATATTTTGTGAATCACAGTGTCATAAATATTTAAAAATGGGGACATCTTTTAGTAGGTATATACATTTGTACAACCCACTTGTATATGTTAGTGGCACACTGGCACTATACTTGAACTGTACAATAATACTTTGTGCCTCGGATCTTCTCAGGGGCTAAATATTTTAAGCAGCAGAGGCAGAGGTACCTTTTTAGGACATGTTCAGATGACAGAATTCGGCACTAAAAATGTCAGCACTGAATTAGCATGGTTTCCTCATTGGAATTCTGATGAGGAAAAAACATTGAATGTATAAGGCTGAATTTCTGCCTTCCGTCAATTCTAAGTGGAGTCTTTATTGTCTGAGAAATTATGCTGATTTTACAAATGTGCCAGGGTGTTGTCTTAACATTGTGACATCCCTGCACATGAGCATAATAAACTAAGCCTGATAATTGACTGATTCTGTCAATTTCCAGAGGCTTTTCTTCAGTAAATAATGTAATAAATAGGCCCAAAGGAGAGATAAAGAGACCAAAATCTGCCAGGAATAAGAGGAAGTGGCCATGACTCTTGAACTATCTGCACTAACTATCTGGAGAGTCTCTGGAGCTGCTACAGTCTCTGATGTCTTCAGTTCAAGAAAGTGCTATCATCACACCCAAAAACAACTGATAAGATTAAACACATCTCCCTTTGTCCTTCAAATATTCTGTTTCTTGACTGAAAATTAGCTCTACTCTTTATAAAAAAAAATGACTCATACAAGCCAAACTGGAGTATTTTCCAAAAGAATCAGCTGCCCATTGATTGAATAGGCTGCAGAGTTAAGGATAGATTGGAGAGGAGCATGAGTGATCAATTTGAGGCCACAGAGAAAGATGTTGCAGAAGTCTTGGAGGAAAATCACAGGGACATACAAGGCCAATTTTGTCAAGGTTGAGAAATGAGCAGATTCAAAAAATATTTCAGTGGTAGAGGTGGGGGAGGTGGTAAGGGCTTGGATATGTGGATTGAAATGGGGTGCAGCCAACATTTATCCTAAGGAAGCAGACTTATCGAACCACTGCTATTTCTGTTGGCAATGGAAATTGTGCAGTACAATGTCTTTCTACAGCCCTGACTAAACCAACAGGCTCACAGGTTAAGGATTATCCTTGTAGTTACAGCTTACTCTAATACTCATGCGGCCTCTTTCCAGTAGCTGCTTGTCAAACACAAGCCCGGAATGCCATTGTTACTCTCTTTCACAATTACTAACTCAGAACATGTCATACAGGGGGAACCCAACCATTTTAATGTGAGCATTGAGGCTCAGCCATAGCTTGATTAAATGGCCACTTACTCACCAACCACGTCTGTCCATTGGCTTGCCATACTTGACTGCCCAATAATTCCCTCCCTCAACGTTTCCTGCTGTCATGTTACTGAATGACACAAATGACAGCAAAACAGTACAATAAACAATGCTACATTCTACAATTAACTTTATCTGTCTCAGGATGGCATCTCCTGCAGTAAAAGGCATTAGTAATGCAGCAACATGATATTTTAAACATTTTTAGTCCCACAAGTTGGCAGATATTATAAAGGGGTTGTCTGGGACTTAGAAAAGCTTGTTGGTTAGCTGGGGTATGATTAGAAATAGAAAAAAAGAAGCCTCAACTCAGTGACGCTCCCGTTCCGTCCTAGTGGTCGCGTACATCCCAGCTGCACAGTGAACATCCATCGTTCAAGTGCTATGTGCAGCCAATCACAGAGCACAACATCATGTGCATGTGACTGCTCTGGCCTGTGATCTACTTCACATAGCAGGTGGACAATGAACGTTCACTGTGCAGTCGGTATGAACAGGACGTACACCGTGACAGAACAGGATCGGCATGGAGGTGAGTAGGCTGATTTTTTTCTATTTCTAATCATACCCCATAGGACAAACGAGCTTTTCTACATTCTGAGCAACCCCTTTAAGGAGTTCATGACACAATCTCTGTCAGGTTCTTGCACAGTTCTCATAACACCCCATTTTGAGTGTGTGCACTTAATCTATATGTGGTTCGCTGTCATTTGTAAGCTAAGCTTTTTATTCACAGTCTGACAAGATGATAAAATATAAATGTTATGGATCGCACCTCCATGTATAAACCATTATAATAAATAATACATAAGGACAAAACGGCATACAATAATATGATTTACACTTTTATAGGATGTTCTACAACAGGTGGAAACGCTTAGGTGAATGTCTTTTTTATTTACTGTGTCTGCTTGTTGTAATATAGCTCAGAGCACTTAAAACTTCTCCAGACGAGACCCAGTTCTGTCAACACTTGTGCCTTTTTATACAGTGTACTGCTGTGTGATGTAACCAGCTCATCTGGATCAGATACAAAAGAAGCTGCTAAGATAAGACGCTTGTATTAAGATAATTAAAATGTTTTTAAATCCTATTACACAGACTATTTGTACAACATACTCTTAAAGGGTCGCTATATTTCATACGAAATTAACAGAGTTTATCAGTAGTAGATTGGATTTATACACAGCATTTAGGTCAGGTTTTATGGTATTGTATTTGATTTTTGTTGTTAAAAATGCAGCGGACAGACTTTTGATGGTAGTCAAGGAGAAAAAAAAGATTTTCAGGATGTTTTTACTACAATTTTAACAAAAAAACAACAACTCATGAACTATGTTCATACAAGTTATTCATAAAGTAGAAATATTATATTTTAATTATTAAGAATTTCATTGAATTTTAGGGATTTTATTTGCTTTTGAAGCACCTTTCTGGCTTTGAGTGCTGCTTAGCTTTGTGTTAGGCTAGGTCTACACAGCATAAGTTTTCCATTGGATTTTTGGCGGATTTAGTATTTAGAAACTGATGTAGATCCGACAGAAAACCGTCCACATAGACTTCAATACAAATACCGACTTGTAGTCTACAAAGGTAGTTTTTTTTCAGGTCTGTTTTCAAATCTGACAGACGCCGGCAGTTTTTTAAACATGTTGTAAATTCAAATTTACTATTGAAGTTTATGTAAACGGCCCAAACAGTACCTGGGCGTTTTTTTGCGCAGACCCGCTGGAAAAAACGCCCAAGTGTTTAAACAAGACATATAGGTCCCACCAATAGTGGGTTCGTTTATTGCTTGCCCTTTTGCACTTTTTTGTCATTGTTTTACAAAGTGTGGAAAAGGACACATCAACATGCCACCCAAGCAATCCTACCACCGTATGGACATGGATGTGGGGAGACTGGTTAATGAGGTGAGTGTGCACGTATACGGTGTCGTCTCCATAATGTAATTTTATGGGAAAATTGTGGTCATCTTGGATTTGTGTGTACATAGTATGGTTGAAAAAAGACATATGTCCATCAAGATCAACCAAGGGTGGGGAAAATGTGGGTGAAGGGAGAGAGATAAGGAGTTTAAAGGGGTTGTCTCACTACATTGATTCATCTCACCTCAGTCCTGTTTTCTTGGTTTCATATTGAATTCAGGGGCGTGTTTACTGGCTTCCACTAGGCTGCAGTAGACCAGGTCTGTAGCTACAGCAACCAGCGCTGGCAGCCTATCAGGAGAGATCAAACAGGTCTGTATCTATAGCGACCTGAGGAGTTGATGCAGCCCATACAAGAGGGGATATCTCAGAATAGATAGGACACTGTCAATGGACATATATTGCAAAGTGTCTTGTTTTTGCAAGATCTTTAACATAAAAAGCTATCCTTGTAGTGAGACAACCCCTTTAAGCCCAACCTCCCCACTGATGAATGCTTTGAAACCATAAGGCAAGAACCAATCTGCTCTATGGAAGATTTAATTTAAAATCCCAGAATTCCCATCAGACTGGATCTAGAATTTTATATGGCTACATATGTATTAATATTCTTTCGTTTCAAGAAGTTATCCAAACCTATCTTGAAACTCTCAACTGTTCCACAGATTTACATCTCTCACAGTGAAGAACGCTCTTCTTCTCTGGATATTGAATCCTTTTTTCTCCAGCCGAAGGGAATGTTCCCTTGTCTTTTGAGAGTGATTTATATGAAATAATTTTTCCCCATACTTTTTGTAGGGACCATTTATATACTTATATAAATTAATCATGTTCCCCCAGAGCCGTCTTTTCTCAAGACTAAAAAAGTTCAATTCTACTAACCTTTCCTCATAATTAAGATGCTCCATTCTCCTTATAAGTTTGGTTGCTCGTCTTTGTACTCTCTCTAGCTCCATTACATCTCTTCTATAAACTGGAGCCCAGAACTGAACAGCATATTCCAAGTGAGGTCGCACCAATGCTTTGTACAACGGTAGAATTACATCCTTGTCCCGCGAGTCCATGCCTCTTTTAATATACGCCAATATCTTGCTTGCCTTAGAGGCAGCTGAATAACACTGCATGCTGTTCTGTAGTCTATGATTTACAAGAACGCCCAGATCTTTCTCAACAAGCGATTCCAAGTTTTTCTCCCCCTAGGACATATGATGCCTGTAGATTATTTCTACCCAGATGCAGAACCTTACATTTATCCACATTGAACCCCATTTGTCAAGTGGATGCCCAGGCACTCAGTATGTCCAGGTCTGCTTGCAATTTATCCTCCATAGATTGCACTACCCTACATAGCTTGGAGTCATCTGCAAAAATAGAAACAATGCTATTAATCCCCTCCCTGTTATCATTAATAAATACATTGAATAAGAGAGGACCCAGCACTGAACCCTGGGGCACACCACTCACAACCGGGGACCACTCAGAGTAGGAGTCATTTACCACCACTCCCTGTGTACAACGCTTAAGAGGGACAGTGTCAAACGCCTTTGCAAAGTCTAAAAACACTATGTGGGAAATGTATGAAAACTGTCTTGGTCTAAGACTTTCTTTGTTGCCCATAGCAACCAATCAGAGAGCATTTTTCATTCTTTCAGAGCACTAGATGAAATGGAAGGGGAACCCTGATTGGTTGCTATCAGCAACAAAGAAAGTCTTAGACCAAGACAATTTTCATACATGTGGCCCTATATCCACGGCCGCTCTGCTATCCAGACTTCAACTCACCTCTTCATAAAAGCAGATCAGGTTGATCTGACAACTTCTGTCCTTAATAGAACCATGCTGGCAATCACTTATAATATTGTATTCATCCACATATTCCTGTATATAGTCCCTTATGAGCCCCTTAAACAGTTTTCCCACAATAGATGTTAAACTTACTGATCTATAATTACCTTGGAGCCAAGACTTGGAGCCTTTTTTGAAGATGGGAACTACATTTGCCTTGCGCCTGTCTCCTGGCACTGTACCAGTCACCAGGGAATCTCTTAATATCATATACAGGGGCACACCGATAACTGAGTTGAGCTCTTTAAGAACTCTTGTGTGTAAGCCATCTTGGCTTGGAGCCTTGTGCAAATTTAGTTTATTTAACTTGGCTTGGACTATTTCTACAATCAGCCAATTAATTATATCAGTACTGGCGCCCCCTACATCCACACTGGGCCCACCCACATCAGCTACTTTCTCCTCGTTAGTATATACTGAGCTGAAGAACCTATTTAGTAGCTCTGCCTTCTCCTGAACCCCAGTGACCAGCTCCACATTACTGTTATTTAAGGCTCCTACATGCTCTGACTTGCTTTTTGGCATTTATATGTGTGAAGAATTTCTTGGGGTTTGTCTTGCTGTCCTTGGATATCTACCTTTCATTTTGTATTTTAGCTGATTTGATCACCTATTTATAGATTTTATTAAGCTCTTTGTAATTTTCCAAGGCTGATGCTGACCCCTCTGACTTGCATTTTTAAAGGCCCTTTTTTTATTATTTATTGAACTTTTAACAGAAGGTAGACTGCATGCTGGATTTATCTTTACCTTTACTTGTTAACCATAGGAATAATTTTTGCTATAAATCTCCCCAGGGTATATTTAAAGCCCTCCCAATTGGCTTCTACATCACTATTTGATAATAGCTGCTCCCAGTCTATGTCCTTTAGTGCAGCCCTCAATAAGGCGAAATTGGCCTTTTTAAAATTAAATGTTTTTGCCCTTCTGCTCTGTTTGTTTTTTTCCAGTTTACACTAAAGTGAATTATATTCTGGTCACTGTTACCAAGATTTTCAGAAACAGTGACTGGGACTTCCGGTTCCGGCGCGCGCATGTAAGGAAGCAGCGGTCGGAGCTCCTGCTTATCACCGCCCGAAACGGGGCTTGCCCGCACCTTACCTGCCATCAAAACGGCACTTCTCAGTGCCCAAACACCCCGTGCACACTCCGGTGAAGGAGCGGGGATCGTTGAACCAGCGGGGAGCCCGGGTACAGAACCAGCCTCCCAGAGACCTGCAAGCAGCGCGGCCAAGATGGCGCCCGAGCCACCGCGCGGGAATAGAAGCGGCCGTACAGCCGGCACAGGAACAGCTCCAGAGGAGGATCCGTTACCTGAGAGGGACCTAAGACAAGGAAATCAGGTCAGAGAGCTCCAACCCCCACAGAGGGAACCACAGGGATCAAAGGCTGCAGCACAGCTTACAGGGGTAGTCACAGAATCCCTATCTAACGCAGAGGGAGAGCTAGAGGAGATGATCCCAGGCCTAGGGGTCTCATGCAAGTCCATGGCGGTGGCTGTAGCAAAGATCCTAGGTCCAGATATCATGGCATCACTAGAAGCCACTATCTCATCTTCTGTCACAGCTGCAGTGACAGCCGCAGTATCAGGACTACACAAGGACATATCACTACACACTTCCCAGATTGGGGACCTGGGGCAACGGATGATTACAGTGGAGGACGACATGTTGGGGGCTAGGAGCACCCTGGAGAGACTTGCCAGAAAGACAGAGTTTCTCCAGAGTAAGGTCGACGACCTGGAAAACAGGTCCCGCATGAATAACTTAAGAATCATTGGGCTCAGTGAAAGCATACCTGCTAAAAATCTGCATAACATTTGCTCAGTCGAGATCCCTAAACTGCTGGAGCTGTCATTCCCCTTCAGAGTAGAGAGGGCGCACAGAATTGGCCCGTTAAGACCACCTAATGCTGAAGGTCCGCAAGACAAACCCAGGGCAGTTATTGTCAAGTATTTAGACTACTTCGAGAAATTTCAAATCCTACAAGCATATCGGTCACTCAAAACTCCCCTGACCTACAAAGGAGATAAACTCCTACTTTTCGC
This sequence comes from Phyllomedusa bahiana, assembly GCA_025379985.1. Classification (NCBI taxonomy): domain Eukaryota; kingdom Metazoa; phylum Chordata; class Amphibia; order Anura; family Hylidae; genus Phyllomedusa; species Phyllomedusa bahiana. The sequence goes on along the minus strand of JAODAL010010466.1, from coordinate 17,727 downwards.
AGACTATTCCTTAGAGGTTTCCAGGAAAAGAAAGCAGTTTTCCAACATCTGCACAGACTTGGTCAAGAGACAAATACGCTTTAACCTACAGTTTCCGGCCATTCTGAGGATATTCCCTGATTCCGGCCCCCCTGTGGTGTGCAATACCCCGGAGGAGGCTGAAGAATTTTTGGGACGGTTAGGCACAAAAAAAAGATCTCCAGACCACTCAGAGAGGGATCAGTATCCCAGGGAAAGGAGAATCCAACGCCAGCAAGTCCAGGGCCAGCCAGGACAGTGATACCAATAGCACTCACTCGAGTCAATTCAGAACCCCGAGAAAACGTTGACACTCTTCTACTTATACTGTTGTTCTTCTAGTAATGATGATACGGGTCTGAATCACCAAGGGGCAGTTACACTAAGGGGGAGGGTTGGGAGGATCTAAGGGGAGGTCTAGGGGCAGAGTGCCGGTAGTCCGGTCCACGATATATTTTATAAACATTAGATTAGCCATCGGACACTGGTTAAGAAAGAGGCTGCATAAATCACCAGCAAGGGCGGAACGAGGGAGGGGTAAGGCCTAACAAGCGGGGTGAGAAAGGGCTGAGGTTAGGGATTCGCCTCAGACCAAATTGCGCGATAAAAGAGAATTAATCAATGTATAAGGAGGTAATCTGTTAAGGTTTTTTTGGAGGCACTGGTTGTTCATTGGGGTTCTTTACGGTTTTGATAGGGGGGGCGGGGTGGGCACGGGTCACTTAATATCTAGGGACTAGAGGGAGGCCTTTGAGCATCAACAAAAAATTATAGAGATGTTTTATGGGGACCAATTGAGATCATCGCTACTTAAAATGGGCAATAAATCGGGAAAACTATTGGCTAACCTAGTGAGAAATAGGGGAAGTCAATCGGGGATTTTGTGCTTGAAGGATGGCTCGGGGGCAGTGTCAAGAGACCCCCAAAAAATCAATAAAATTTTGGAGGAATATTACAAAAATTTATACTCCCAAAAACCATATGACGTATCCAAAGGAAAATCTTTTCTCGAGACCATCGGGTTAAAACATCTTTCCGTGGAAGACAATGATGAGCTGAACGCGGAAATTAGTAGTGAAGAAATAGAGATGGCCATTAAAAATATTCAACCGGCCAAGGCACCAGGGCCGGACGGGTTATCTGGCGATTTCTATAAGATCCTATCCAAAGACATTTCCCCAACGCTGGTACAGGTTTACAACGAGATAATAAGAGAAAGAAGGATGCTTCCTTCAGGGGACACAGCCCATATTAAAGTGTTATACAAGAAAGGCAAGGACCCCTTGAATGCAGCATCCTATCGCCCCATCTCCCTGATTAACTAGGATATTAAAATTATCTCAAAGGTTATTGCAACCAGGCTAGCGAACATCATGCCAAAGTTGATAGGCCCACATCAAATAGGGTTTATAAAAGGTAGATCAGGGGTTAAGAACATCAGAACAGTGTTGACAGTCCAGGACTATATAGACAGAGAACATCGGGGGGGGACCTCTGCGGCATTATTGAGTATAGACGCGGAGAAAGCCTTTGACAACGTCCACTGGAACTGGCTTAACTTGGTGCTAGATAAAATGGGATTCAAGGGGGACTTTAGGCATTACTTAGCAGCGATGTATAAGTCTCCACAAGCTAGGATCCATACGCCGGGCTTTATTTCTTCCCCCTTCAACTTGCAGAAAGGGACCAGACAGGGGTGCCCTTTGTCACCTATGCTCTTTGACATTGCCCTGGAGCCTTTAGCACTACATCTGATGAATCCAGAGACCTTCAAGGGGATTCCAGTAGGCTCTAGGGAAGTTAGGGTTGTGTGTTTTGCAGACGATATACTACTATTCTTGAATAACCCGATGACCCATCTGAAAGGAATATTGGAGATTCTGTCGAGGTTTGGGGAATTCTCAGGATTTAAAGTTAACAGAGATAAGTGTCAGCTTCTGCCACTGGGAACCAACAACCACATTCCCAGCCGCGCAGTGGAGGTGGAGGTTGTGCATTCTCATCTGACATATCTAGGGATCAAGATCGGACCGAGAGGCTCCTCAGTATATCATTTGAACTACCCTCCGCTGTTCTCTAAGATCCTGGCAGAATTGGAGAAATGGAGAGATCTCCCTTTGTCTATTATGGGCAGGATCCAGCTAATCAAAATGATAAGCTTTGCTAGACTACTGTATCCTCTGCAAAACATACCTATCCTGCTCAAACACGTAGATATAAACAAACTACATAGAGCCTTTATGCGATTTATTTGGAGGGGCAAGAGGTCCCGCATTAGTTTCGGGAAGTTAACCATGCCAAAGCTTCAGGGAGGGGCACAGTTACCAAATGTTCGCCTATACAACTTAGCCGCTATGTGGAGACATGTGAGGGACTGGCTCGCGGGATCGGATGGATTCTCCAACACAGAATTGGAATCACAGCTCGTCTCTTGCTGCAGTTTGGGGTCATTACTACACCTACCTCTGAGATTACACCCTAGTAACACTAAGAGTAGTATCATCCTAAAAGATACTTTGGCCACCTGGCGACATACGAGGAGGTTATTCAGAAGACCGATGTATATATCCCAATACATCCCTCTTTGGGACCTACCTTCATTCACTCCGGGAAGGGAAAACAAATTCTTCCTGGGTTGGAAGCAGAGAGGGATCAGGGTACTGGGGGACCTGCTGTCACAATCCACAGGCTCCTTACTCAAATGGGAGGAAGCAAGGGAAAAATTTGCCTTGGGCGCCAATCAAATATTCCAATATCAGCAAGTGCTCAATTTTTGTAGATCTAATGTCACACATTTACACTCATTGGGAGAGACAAAGGAGTTTGCAGAGCTTACAATAAATAATGAATGCAGAGGAATGTTATCTAGACACTACTCAATTTATATAACTAAGGATAGTGAGAAGTTGATAGACCGGCTCTTTGGATACTGGGAATCAAAACTCAAAGATAATGAGCTCACACATAAAATTCTATGGGGAATTCAAAGTGTACGAAAAGCGATAGTCAATGAGCACTGGAGAGAGATACTATTCCGCCTGATACACAAAGCCATATATGCATTTAACATACCACAAATACCTAACAGAAATAATCAACTAACCTCTTGCCCGAAATGTGACCTGGAGAAGGCCGATCTGTTTCATTGCATGTGGCAATGTCCGGAAATTAACAGATTCTGGCAGCAAGTCAAACTATATATTGCAGATACATGGGATTGTCAGATCCTGTTTGAGCCACAGGGAATGCTATTCCACTACGTTACAAAAGAGCCTACAGTGGAGGGTTCAGAGAGGACCTTTGTGGTTGACAAGGGTATTCATGTCACTTTACTAGCGGCAAAAAAATGTATACTGAGACACTGGATTGAAAAGTCTAGCCCTTCTATCCCAGAAATTTCGGATTGCTTACGCCAAGTCTTATACTTGGAGAAAATTCAGTCAATGAATAACAAGGACGCGGAGGCAGGGAGGTTTTTAAAAAAGTGGAGATCTTTCATATCTAAGCAGTATAACCCCGAAGAAATCAAATCATTGATCGAACCATTTAAGTTCACGGAATACTATCTCATAGAACAGCTAAAAGGCACGCTAGGAAACCTAGATATTGGAGTTTAATGAGGGGGGGGAACCAGTGCACACAGAGTGGGTATCCTTAGGGTAAGGATGGAGGGTGGTTTGGTTCTCCATGATCTTGTTTCGACACTTTCTCTGGATCTTGGTCCATGTTAGGGTGGGGAGGAAAATGGGGAAAAAATTAGGAGACATCGAACTCAGCCGGTGGCCTTGCCTATTGGAGGGAAAGTTGACACCCTCAAGCTGGGTAATGAGTCACTGGCGGTCTTCTATGAACCGGTTTTATGTCAGCAATTGACTCTATGTGATTGTTGTTTTTCTGTATATCTTGTCTTCTGAAATAAAAATTTTGTTAAAAAAAAAAAAAGAAACAGTGACTGCTCCAACAAGTTCTGATTTGTTAGAAATTACCAGATCCAATAGAGAATCTTCTAGTGGGATCATCCACAAACTGCCCCATAAAATTATCCTGTAATTCGTTTTATTTATTTTTTTAAATTAACACACTGCAGCAGACCAAAGGACACGACTGCAGCCAATGCATCCAAAATGGCAACTGTGACCTTAAAGGAAGTAACTTTAACTTCACCAGTATAGTGGAGTTAAATCACTCGGGGTTCAAAGCAGTTTTAGGATTTGGTTTTCAATGAGTATTTTGTCGCATGCTATGTACTGTAGTCTTATATAGGTTGTCCCACACTTCGTATTTATAATCTCTAAATGGACTGTGTTCATGCAGCATTCACATTCAGCTTCAGCTGTGAGATGAGAAGCAACGGGAGACTCTAGACCCCTCTGCTAGTTTTTGGTGTGGTGGTCACAGCACAGTTGACTGCACCTGTGTTTTTATTTGGCTTGATTAGTGACCGCACAAATTTGCAGGTCAATACCAGCAACACCATGTGGCCATTAAAATGTTATTCATTATTAATGCTATCAGTGTTAATGGTCACATAGTTTTGCCAATGATGACCAGCCACTAGTCAATCCAATTAAAAACACAGGTGCAGTGAACTGCATGCGATTCCCATGTACCCAAATCCTTGATCGTTCTGTTATTCTCTTTTTTTTTATAAACATAAAAATATATTTCTGTTGTCTGTCCTTCATGCACAGTCACACGAATGGACTAATCTGCACCAAATTTGACACACAGGTAAATCAATGACTTTTGAAGTTTTTAGACTGGGTTTCAGTTCTCTAGGACCTACCATTGTCAACATATTCACAAATAAACGGAATGAAAAGTGAGCTCCCTAGCAGAGGCTCCCCAAAAGACCCAAGTCTGTTTCCGGGTTGACCGATTGTGCCATAGTCAACAGTGAGTTACTGAAACTTTATTAAGGCACGACTGTAGTCTCAGCGAGACAGACAAGCAGCAGAGATTCCCTTGTAGACTGAGGTATCAACAAGACAGATGAGACTTTATTGGATATGTTGGCTTCTTATCAGTAGCAAGTGAAGTTTGTAACTACACACACATATATGCGTCCAATGAAATAGACCCATGCACCGCCAGGTAGTTCTGATAGTAATAGTATAAATAAATGGAATTTATGATGTAGACCTGCTGTGGTTAGAAGGTTTTTCTCACTACAATGATTAGCTTTTAACATGAAGTTACAGATTATCAAAGTCTTTTCTAAATACATTGTTTTGATGATTTTTCTTTGGGCAGGAGATAAAGAAAATGTTATCTCCTCTTAGAGCACACAGGTTTCTCTGGTTACTACCAGATCTCCCCTCCTCTCCCTGCTCTCTTATCTCTCATTGCCCTAAGCACTGTCCCTTACTCACTCTGACCATGGTGTGTTACCTCCTGCAGTGTCTTATATATAGTCATGTTCTTTGAAAGATTCTCATTTAGCTAAGTAAACACTTCTCATTTAGCTCTGTAGACTGAGTACTACACTTTATAAATCTGTTGTTTTCATGCCAGTGTAATAGGAATAGCTGGGAATAGCAGAGCTGATGTGTCAATCACTGCCATAGACCCGCCCAAAATTTGAACAGCATGTGTGATTCTAAAGTCGACAGTGGCATGATGAGAAAAGCCCTTTGACATCACCAGACTTTAATCACCATATTCAAAAAAAGGATTAGCACACTCTAATTGGCGTGGTTAGCTTGCTGGAACTCAGTGGAAAGCCCTACAAAAATAGATTATTAAATAGTGAAAAGACCATTTTTATTAGTACAAAATCTTGCAAAAATTATCAACTGGATCCAAGAAGATTTTTAAGCATATATCATGACGGAATAGTACCAAGGTACTGTACTTGTACTAGTACCTTGCTACTATTTCATCATGTTGTATTATCGACTTGCATAATATATTGGTCAATAAACAAAAACAATTGATTGTGTTTGCGAAATTTTAATTTTCTATCTGTGGTATGATTTACACCCTTGATTTTGTACTAATAAAATTTATTGGGGACATGTATCAAAACGGTTTAGGTTTAAAAGGTTCTTTGTTGTCCATAGCAGCCAATCAGAGTTCTCCTTTCATTTTTTTTTAGAGAACTATATGAAATGAAATAAAAAGTGAGCTCTGGTTTTTCTATGGGCAAAAAAAAGTCTTAGTTATAGAGGATTTTCATACATGAGGTCCTATGCTTTTACTATTTACGTCATTTTATGTGCCATGGATAATCTATTTTTGATCACTGTAGTAAGAAGGGTGCTGGAAAAATAATACTAGCATTTGAACAGCGAACCAGGTTAATTTTCGCCTTTATTGTGGAATATGGCTTAATTTACAGCACAGCCCAAGAACAAGTAGAAACAGGATAACCAGTGGAGTAGGAGCCCATGTGGTCAGTGTCTTAACAGTAGATGGAGCATGGAGTCTCTCCCACAAATTCCCTCTTCCCAGGCTAAAAAAATGCAACCGATACCAAATCCATGTTCCAATTCTGAGCATGGATCTTCTCAAGGCCCTTTGGCCCTTCAGTACATAATGACTTGGCAGGATCTTCAAAGAAACTAGAAGATAAACTAGAAGATAATGATAAGATAAATTGTACACAAATTACTTAAGTTGTTAGAAAGTCTGAATAAGAAATTAATTTTTCTACATGAGATGTTTTGAGCAAGAATTCATAAAGGCTCCAAAACAAAGTCGGAATTAGACCCCTCCTATGCTTCAATAGAATAAACGCATGAGTAGCAACAAATGTAGGGAGAAGCTGCCTCTGGCCACACATGTATGAATGTCCATAATACACAGAGGCCTCTGGTCTGCCAGGGTGAGAGCCATTGTTTATCTGTTCTGGCCAGGGGTGTTTCTAGGGTCCTAAAAGATTTTGCACAGTACGGCCAAGTTCACACAGTATTTTTCACAGGACATGAACTGCAGCATGTATTTACAGATAAAAACATGTATGTTCCTGACACTAATTTTTCATGTATTCATAGATTCTGTACTAGCAAAATACGTTAGAGGCAGCGATAACCACCAATCCAAAAGGCAGTAAAAATATTTTCCTTTTATTGAGTGCGCCCTGAGGCTCTGGGCGGAGGCGTGCGGATTACACCATCCGTGCTGGAGTATATTGGGGTGAGCTGACTAGCATTTTTCGTCCCAGCCAGAGAGCGCCTCCATCAACCGTCCCAGCCAGAGAGCGCCTCCATCAACCATCCCAGCCAGAGAGCGCCTCCATCAACCGTCCCAGCCAGAGAGCGCCTCCATCAACCGTCCCAGCCAGAGAGCGCCTCCATCAACCGTCCCAGCCAGAGAGCGCCTCCATCAACCGTCCCAGCCAGAGAGCGCCTCCATCAACCGTCCCAGCCAGAGAGCGCCTCCATCAACCGTCCCAGCCAGAGAGCGCCTCCATCAACCGTCCCAGCCAGAGAGCGCCTCCATCATCTGTCCCAGCCAGAGAGCGCCTCCATCATCTGTCCCAGCCAGAGAGCGCCTCCATCATCTGTCCCAGCCAGAGAGCGCCTCCATCAACCGTCCCAGCCAGAGAGCGCCTCCATCATCTGTCCCAGCCAGAGAGCGCCTCCATCATCTGTCCCAGCCAGAGAGCGCCTCCATCAACTGTCCCAGCCAGAGAGCGCCTCCATCAACTGTCCCAGCCAGAGAGCGCCTCCATCAACTGTCCCAGCCAGAGACTGCCTCCATCACCTGTCCCAGCCAGAGACTGCCTCCATCACCTGTCCCAGCCAGAGAGACGAGACTGCCGCTCCATCCACCTTAGTCGCCACGCCAGTGGAGCCTGCCCCATCGACCTGTCCCGCCAAGGACTAGCGCCCCCCCCACATTTCACCTGTCCCAGCAGAGAGTTACTCCATCAAACCTGACCCAAGCCCAGGGGAGATAGGAGGGGCCTCCACATACAACTGCTCCCATGCTGTGAGCGCCTCCATCAAATGTACAAGCAGAACGCGCCATCCATCAACATGTCCAGCCAGAGCGAGTGCTCTCCATCAACTGTTCCAGCCAGGAGAGCGCCTCCTTCATACTGTCCCAGCCTGGAGAGCGCCTCCATACAACACTGTCCCAGCCATGAACATCTAAATATCTGTCCTGATCTGTGATCTAACTACTCATATGCTCTTACTTTTCCTTCATCATCGCATTTTTTTTCCACTCTCTCACCACTTACTGCTTAGCCCCCGCAAACTCACCTCGCTGCGTCATATGAACTTCTTACTCTCCCCCTTGCATTCTACGCTCACAACCTGTCTGCCGCCACCGAGCTCTCTTCCTCGACTGTTGTATATGCCCCTCCGCAGCCAACAAACCCTGCTCCACAAAACTAAGTATAATCATACTGCCACCTACCTCCACCCTCTCCACTGCTCTTTCTGGCTTCCGGGGACTCATATCCCCCAACAGGGCCCCCGAACATTTCCCACCATAGTCTCTGCTCTCCATCGAACTGGGGTATTATCTCACCACGTACTAATTCGTTAATACCCTTTCAGAACAGTTATCACCCATCCCTCTCTGTCCCGGTGGCTCCCCCAAACGCTCTCTCCTTGGGGCTCTCTGGAGAATGCGACTGGGTCTGTATGTATATAAAACTCTCATACAATATCATGACTTGTTCATCTCTACGAACCTACTTCTTCATTGGTCTGACTGTTAACTGGACTGACCCCCTCTGACACAGTCATCCCCTGCCGCACCTCTCGTTTTAGCGGATCTCATTTCCTTTACCCACATCCTTCGGCCCTGCGCCTGTTTAGGTAACAAGCATGGTGGATGGCGTCGGCCTCTATCTGTTCTGAACCTGCTCCTCTTTGTCCGCTCCACCTCTGCCTTCCCTCAACACTCTTCTCCTTTGAAGTTTGCACTCTGTCCGCATCTACGCCCCCCCTCCAAACCTCCAAGTGGGCTGTTGTCTACCGACCGCCAGGCTCCTGCCACGGCCTTTCTTGAAACCACTTTGGCTTCCTGGCTTCTCCAAGTTTCTTTCCACTCCGACATCCCCACTGTATCATCATGGGAGACTTCAACTCCCAAAGCGACACCCCCCTCTTTGCTTCCAACAAAACTCCTTTTCACTTGCTCCTCCTTCACCTCTACCAATGGGACTCAGGAGCACGCATCACAAAGATGGACCACCACACTGCGACCTCATCTGTCAACCCCTCTGCCCTACCCATATTCCTGACATCTCTAACTCTCCACACCATATATACTGATCTCAAAACCTGCTTACCGCTTCACCACTATCTCCTCACCACACCTGCTCTCCTGTATCTCATATCCAGTACAGACACCGCAGAATCTACAATAAACCTTCAACCCTCACACTCTCTCTGACATCATCTTACACCCTCTTTTTCTCAATATTCTCCTAAGTCAAATGACTTAGACGCCAGCCTAAAACACTTTCTACTCAACCATACATATCATCACGCCACCTTGACTCAGTCGCTTCCTCTCACACACACGCAGAACCTGCAAAATCAACAGACAACCCTTGGCACACAGGACTTCTACCAAACAGGCTGAGCGGCTTCCAGAAATTGCTTGAACGCCGCTGTGCTGGAAAGTAAAACTCACTCCATTGATGACTTTGACCTTATACAAAAACCTCACAGCTTGTGACATTTAATACGCAACACTCGCCTCAGCACGAACAGAACTATTTCACCACTCTCATATCCTCTACTGTCCCAACAACTCGCCAGACAATTATTCAAAACTCCTTCAACCTCTTTGTCTCCGTTCCACCAACTCCTACTCCCCCATCCCTCCTGTTCAGCAGATGACGTTGCCATTCACTTCCCTACAGAGATCTCAACCTCATCAGAGAAAAGATTCAGCCCGACAGTCCCATACCAACCTACCTTACCTCTTGCAACCCTGCTCTTCCACCTTAACTTGCTTCCCCACGGTCACTGCATGACAAGCTCTCCTCCTTAACTGTACAATCCAACCTCACTACTGTGTGTCTTGACCCTACTGCCCTCCACACATGTCATCCCAGGACCTTCCAGTTGCTTACTATTCTCATCCCAGCACTCCCCAATATCTTCAACCTATCGTAACCTATGGCATCTTCCTCTTCTGCCTTTAAACATGGGTGCTTTTACCCTTTATCACTACCAATCCTAAATAAAAATACAAACCCTTGACCCTCTTCTCTCTGTCCAACTATTCGCCTCCTTCCTCACTACTCCCTTTTGTCTTCCAAACTCCTCGAGCAGCATGTCTATTCTTCAGCTGTCCTCACCACCTCTCTCCAAATCTCTCTTCTAGACCCACTACAATCTGGTTTTCGACCCCACCACTCTACCGTGAAACCGCCCTAACCAATGTCAACTAATGATCTAAGTAAACTGCTAAAGCATCATTGCAAAACTACTCTGTGCTCCTCCTCTTGGGGGACCTGTCCTCTGCCTTTTGACACTGTCGTACCTCATTTCCCTCCTGCATACAAAAATCCTTCTCACCTCCCTCCGGCTCACGGACTTGGTCTCTTTCCTGGGATATACTCGTACCTCACTGATGGACTGTCAGCGTATCTCATTCTTTGACTCCACTCCTCCCCCATGGCCAATCCTCTGTTGCGTGTCTCCCAAGAGGTCCAGTCCTGGGTCCACTTACTCTTTCTCTCATCTACTCCCTTGCTCGAGTCGCTCATAGCCTCACATGGCTTTCAGAACCACTGTATGCTGCATGTACCCAAGACTCACATCTCCTGGCCCAGATGTCACTTCTCTCTACTCTCCGGCATACCATGGACTGGCAGAGTCCTCCATTTCCTTCACTTCTTATCATCAGTCTCCTGTTAAAATAAATGTGGAGAAACCTAGAAATCATCATCTTTCACATCCATACTCTACCCTGCCCACCTGATACTCTCTATTACAGTCTAACGGGCTCTTTTTACACTTTCACCGTCACACATGTCCGCTGTCTTGGGGTAACTCTTAGACTCTGCTTTATCTTTCATATATACCATACATCCAAACCTCGCACCTCTGACTGCCGCCTCCACCTGGAAAAACATCTCTTTCGTCTATTATGTCCGCTCGTTCCTCGGCTCATGACACTACAAAAAGGCTGGTCCCACGTGCCCTTGTCAGATCTACCGCCTAGACTTAACTGCATCATCCTTCTCACAGTGGCCTCCCAGCTAGCACCCTCGCTATCCCTCCTCCAATCCTATCCTTAAACTCTTGCTGCCGTCTTTAGTCTCACCTCTCTCCATCGCTACTCCTCTGCCTCTCCCCTATGCCAATCCCTTCCTGGCTTCCCAATTGACTCAGAGAATTCATTTCAAGCTACTAACGCCATGACCTACAAGGCTCTACCAGACGAACTCTCACCCTACAATACTTTCTCTGCCATAATTTCCAAATATCTCCCCCCACGCACACTTTGCCGCTCACTACAGGAACTTCTCCTCTGCTCTCCCCTTATCAGCTCTCACACAAACCGTCTCAAGACTTCTCCCGTGTGCTTCACCACACTCATGGAACCTCACTGCCCCATACACATCTGACTCTCCTCCACTATCCACCAGCTTCAAAAGCAACCTGAAAACCCATTTACTTCAGGCTTGCCTCTATAAACACTTCACTAAACATTGTAACTACCTTCCTCCAACTGCATGTCTGACCCTCACCTCTGTCTCTTTCCCCTCCTTGTAGATTGTAAGCCCTAGGGGTAGGGTCCTCTCTCCCTCTGTCGTGCAAATTGTCATTATCCTTATCACACTGTAAAAAAAAACTCGTTTGACTTATGTAATGTATGTAACCCCCTCAAATGTACACGCGCCCTAGGAAATCAATGGTGCTTTTAAATAAATAATAATAATATTAATACTAATAATTAATTGACTGTGTTCATAGATACTGTCCATCACCTCAGCAGTATACTGTAAAATGAAAACCAGCACTGACAAATTTACCTCTTCAAAAGCGCTCATCTATGTAATACCGCTAAATAATACAGTCAAGATAATCACCTATACAGCGCTAATAACCCACGTTTACCGCATGTGCTACCAAAAACAAACCCCTAATCCCAAAACCATCAATTCCACGGTCCCTTAAGATCAAATAATACTGACACCCATGACCACATAGACCACCACAAATGACTCCCGTTGAAAAAGGGAGCTCTGCAACACATGAGTGATTACAGGCAGTTTCCCAGTCAGGGACTCACGGAGACTCTTCTCTGTGGATTTTTCCCTTCCCTTTTTTCCCCTTTTTGGGGCCTAAAAAGCCAGGGGGGGGTTTCTAGCAACGTCCGGGTTTGTCTTATAGAGGGGGTCAAAAGTTTATGCTCCATATACCAAAGGGGTATTGTTTTAGATAACTCCTTTACTATACTCTCGGGGGAGCCCTCATAAGTTGTAAAGAAGTACCAGAATCCCCTTAAAGGTCCATTTCTTGCAGCCTCCAATCCAATATGGCATAGAAAAAGAAGCAAATTTTGGGGTTTTTTTAAATTTTTTAAAAGCTTTTTTTTATCTAGTTTTCTTTTTTGTGTTTTTCTAGGCAAAAAACATTATCTTGAGACAGCCAATTTCATTCAGTGAGTTCTTTTTTCTTTGTTTTTTCAGTACTCCCTCTCATGCTATTTCTTCTCTTTCTTTGTAAGTTACGTCGTAATTAAATTAATTTTTATTTTTTGTCTTCAGTTCTTTGGGGGTTTTTTGTTTGTTTACAATACAGAAAAAAAAAATTTTTAAGCACAATATTCCTGATTAAAATAAACTGACTACCCGCTACTGTAAAGAGGGAAATTTTTTTCCCAAAATGGGAAAATTTGCATTTGGTATGCTGTGTCGCTAATTTGGGGCAAAAGGTTCTAAACAGAGTGGACTATCTTTAACAAATAAACATTTATAATAACCCTATTTAAAAACCTAATGGGGAAAAATTTTCCCGTACGTAATTAGTTCACTGCTGTAATAAAAACTAATAAATTTTTTGTGCCTTCACATCCGGAAGTTCAACCTTCAAGTCATAAGAGTGAATGTTTCGAAATGTCTGTAAGGGGAAAAATGATTAAAGATTTAATTAATTTTTTAAACAAGATTAGCAGGGAATAGTGTAAATGATTTAAATAAAAACTGGATAAAGAAAACAAGTGTAAACTTTCCCTTTTTTGTGGATTATTACAGCATTTTTTGACCATTTGATAACTGTTTTTGTCAAGTGTTTCAATTTTCTTTTTAACCCAAAAAGATTGTGGCTAATTATTATAAAAACTACTAAAACGTCACCACAGATAGCGCTTTGCCAAGAGAAAGTGGCCTCATTATAATGAAACACGTACACCCGGAACACAACAATGAAATACCAAAACCAGTGCCCAGACTAGGGTTCCTGGGGCCCACAGATGGAGTTAAAATTTTGGGGCCCACCATTGGCTGTTCTTGGGCCCACGGTGGAGTTTGAGGGTCCACCCTACAGCTACTGAAAAATAAACCGTCCCATTTGTACTATACTTTGCCCTTGCTTTTTGCCTCCCTTTCTCTCTTTTTGGGCCTTTTCTGAGAAATTTACATGCAGTTTTCCCTATTCCCCTGTGGGCCTGCCCTGATTCCTCACCAAAAATGATCAGCTAACCCCAATTAAAAATGTAATACCTATCTTTATTAGATGAAAAGTAATAAAAAGAAAAGTCAAAAATGGAGGAAATAAAAACCAAAAAAAAACAGAACCTTGAATTACTACATTGTATTTAAAGAAGTATGTTTCTATAGTGTAATTATTATAGTGGGCCAGATGTATTAAAAAAACCCCAGACAAGACACCCTTGCACCTCATTAGGTTAGTGTATTATTAGTTATTCATCAATATTATGAAAGTGTCTCATGCTGTAAGACAAAATGGCGGTGCGCCAAATTTAGGTGTCCAAAGACAAACCTTTGTCTTAGCCTCGTCACTTTGAAAATGCCATGAATAACAGATGATTTGCATTTTGAAGACTTGGGCTATGTTCACACGGCGAAAATGTTGGTTTCGTACTTTGCCGGTTTCAAAAACGGCCGAAGTAGGGGCTGGCATTACAGTAATTCATAGCTCTCATTGAGCCCTATGATTACCGCTCTTTCCCACAGTGCAGAATACACGCCTGGGGAAAGGACTGACATGTCAATTACTAGCGGCGATTACGCGCTGGGGAGAATGAAATCAGTGAGAGCTTTAGAGGTACGTGCTGGCCAGTGTGTCCCTCTGAAGCTACAGGTGTATAGTGGCGCACACAGTAGCACTGCTATATGATGCACACTTTTAATCGTATGAACCTACCCTAAATATACTTGAGCTTTTCATGTTCAAAAACCACATTGCTTTTGGCTCTAAATTTAGTGAAAATTCTAAGTCAGATAATCACAGTGATTTTTTTTCTCAGCTGGGAAGCCCTTTCTAGAACATAGTGACCTTAGTTCAGCTGATTGACCCAAGCTCAAAATTCAGGGGTCAAGTCCCAAGAAGTATAATTCCCCCACGAAGAAAAAAAGATAATAATAAGGGCCACATTTATAAACATGATTTTGCCTCCACCATAGAGAGGCGGAGTGACTCAATAAGGTCCTGGGTAGGTTTTTAACGTATATGGAGCCGACTGCACCCCACAGCTGCTGGAGGGAGCATTTGGTGGGAATCAATAGAGAAAACACAAAAACGGGATGGTCCCTTTAGATACTTAAATGGGTTCAAGTCTAAGGAAATAATGGATCCAGGGTAGTATTTGGAAGCCGGGGTCATGTTCTTCCAACCTACATCTAAGACTTTTAGCCATGTGACAAGTCGCATTGTCTTGCTAGAAGATCCAATCCCAGAGATGGAAAATAATCATGTATGGGCGTAAGTTATCCGCCAGGACAGATTCATACCCAAATTGATAGAGAGTGCCTTCCACATGGATGAGTGACCCAAGAATGCCACAAAAAAAATCCTGAGACTATAACACTGTCACCACCTTCTTGTGACAGTCCAGTTCTAAATCGCTTTAAGGCAGTGTAGAATGCACCAGAATATATTTAAAACCCGTTCTTCTGCAGGTCAAACATCAGCGCAGTCTAAATGCCAATACGACAAGTCTGGGTCAGGCACCACCTTTAACCCCGGTCTGGCTGTTCTTTTGCAGTTCATACATACAGTGCATCTAGTGCCAATACACAGTCTGGCTCAGGCACACCTATAACCTGGTCTGGCTGTTCTAACATTGCCTAGGGTTTTATGTCAAAGAATCATAAATGTGTCTACTTCTATGAATTTTGGTGCAAACCCCCAGAACGCCAAAATTTGGAGTGCGCCTGTTCATCACATTCCTTTTGGCTCAAGTATACCAAAAACTGGGGCAGCCCCATTCATACATGCCGCCCTTATTTATTTTTGGGGGTGAAGTTGCATCACTGCAGCATGTTGGTCCACCCCCTGAACTTTCGGAGCCAACATCCACCTCTCCAATCATTGGTACATGGTGCTCCGCAGTTTTCCATGTTCCCCTTATTCACAATGGCCCACCCTTTGGGCCCGAAACCATATCCATTTCTGCAACTCAATAAATCACTCCTTTAGCCCATACAGCAATGACTAATATATGTGTGCAGACAGTCTAAACACACACCTTATGACAATCAAGGCAGCTTAGCACACTTGATTTTTCTTTATGAACTATGAGCTGCCAATTCAAAGTAGGAAGCAGTCATAACAATGTTCCTCGACTGAGTTAGTTAAATTCAGGAAATAAAAGGTGAGTCTTCTCAAAGGTGATGTCATCCGCGTTTTCTTCTTCTCTCTGTCAAGATCCAATTACTGAAAAGACTTTTGATAGCCCTGACTATCTCTGCACACAAACTTCTCATCCTTTTGCTCCATCAATGCCTGTTTGAGTGCTCCCTACACATAAATAGGCCCTCATCCAGTAAATAGTGCCCCCATACCAGTAACATGTAAGAATCCCCTCTTTGTCCCTCCAAAGTAATACCCTTTCCCTTTGTGCCCTCAATAGTTATGTCCATTTATGCACCCTTCAAAGTAACTGTTGTTCCTTTTTGTGCCCTTTACAAAATTAAAAATAACCACGGTGTACCACACAGTAATTATTGCCTCCTATGTGCCCCCAGACATTGATATCCTCTTTGTGTCCCTACACGGATATAGAGCTTCTGTGCCCCTGAAAGAAAATAAAACACCCTCGGGGTCACAATGTAGTTGTGCACCACGTTAAAAATGTTCCCTTTTGTACCCATTAACAATAACAGTGTCCACCTTGTGCCTCAAAAATACATAATACAAAAAAAGAGCATCAATCTCAAGATTCCTTTATTACTACGTAACCAATACTAGGCCCACAGATACAGTTGAATGTGGTGGTCACCCATAGCACTGGGCCAAAAACATTTTAGAAATGCACCCCAGGGGCAGATTTCCCAGACACGCCTAGCTGCAAGTATGTCTTCACTAATTCCCCATGGATTAACTGCTAAAAACATAGGAATCTATAGATGTATACTTCCTCTATAGCGCCACTGCAGGAGAAATATTAAATGGTTGCTTTCGGTTTACCAGGTCATTGCTGCTCTTTGCAACAGCTCTCCATTCTGGCCCTAAATAGAAAGGGTTTCCCTTACCCCAATGATGCCATATGATCTACTAGGGCATGCGAATTTGCAGTTTCTCCCCCGGAATAACCATTTAAATAAACAAATCCTTTATAATCCATCATATAAAGAACCTCTATACTGTGGACATCCCTATGTGAAATATTACCTGGGAAGTTTAACAGAGAACCTTAGAAAATTGTAGTTGTGGCGTCTTTATGGTAAATTTAAAAAAAAAAGTAAATCCATTTACACAGATCTTGAGAATGTTAATCATTATACAGCTGTCTGATGAACATAAACCATGACCTGCTACAAAGAAGTGGATGCTTTTGACAGGGGTTTATTCAGTTTTGTGTCATACATGAAAAATTTGTGTATATTTACCATGGAGTTCTACTTTCAAGTTCTATTTCTATCAAGAGAAACATGAAAAAGAAAACAATTGTTTTGGTCCAAATTTCTGCCTCTCTTTGAAGTGTGGTTGTACCACGAGTCCATGTTAATTTCAAAAAATTCAAATTTTGCTGGAATTAATTGGGACCGGCATGGCAAAGGCAATTAGCAGACACCCCCTGCGTCTCTTGGTTCTTTATGCAAGTACAGAATCTCAAATTTCTATTTTTACATGGTATTAAAAAAACATTTGTATTTGAAAGTAAGTAAAGGAACAAGTGTTTTTAGAGACTTTACTAGTAAAGAAAAAGATGGAAAAGGTAATTAAAAAGAAAAACAGAGAACAATAACTGGATGTATTTTCTCATTTTCAATCCCCTTTCTGCAAAATAGACTTTACTTAGAATGTACAGTTCACAGAGTGGCGAGACACAGCTGTGTTATTACTATTATCCTCCTGAACTTAAACTAAACTGCAGACTAAATTAAAAGTAAATCAAATTTTATAAAGACTTAAAGGGGTTGTCTGGCAGAAACCAAATAAACTGAAAAATGGCAGGGTTGTGTAAAAAATATATATAGACTTACCTACCGCCCTTGCCGCTGCGCTGTAAAGCTTCCCCAAATCCCTTCCTCTTTACTTTGGGGTTTCCGTACCCAACAACAGGGATGCGCACTTATTATAAATGAATGGGGTTTATTTT
>JAODAL010010465.1:0-105017 GCA_025379985.1 Phyllomedusa bahiana | reverse complement strand
GATTTCCCAGTAATGGGCCCCCTGGATTCTCAGTTTGGACATTTTTGTCAAACCTATACAAAATTTCCCATTTATTTAAATACCACAGTAGCTTTTCCCCAAAACATTCCCCTTGAAAAAGTGCCGGTATACGGCAGGAAACGCGTCGGGTTTTATATTGTTCTGGTTTTTAATGGTGTGAGGGTTATACACCCCTACATCTTTAAGAATAAAGACATTTTTATAAGTCAAAATTACGGCTTTTTCATAACTGAAACGTGCGCGGGTCCGCCATTTTATCCTCTTATCCATATCCATCCGGCGTTCACCTGAACCCCGGAATCTACAGGACCAGCGGCCGCCGTGATACGGGCTACGGCATCCAAAAGCCCCGCAAGCGCATATGAGAGTTGTGCCTCTATAATCCGAGCGCAACCTCAGAAGGGTTTAAGCAATTTACCTACATTTTTAATCTACTGCAATTTTTACAAACTTCACTATGTGCGCCCCCTTTGTTTGTTTTTCTTCTGTATTTTATAACTCCTTTTATTATCCGTATACATTTCAAATAGGTGTTTTTTTCACTTTGGTGTGGCCCGTTTTGTTCATAGAGCCACCTTGCACTTAAATTTGAATACGGGCAATTTTTCGTCACGCAGGTGTATTTATAGGTGCAAAAAAAACGCCTTTTATTATCCGTATACATTTCAAATAGGTGTTTTTTCACTTTGGTGCAGCCAGTTTTGTTCATAGAGCCCCCCTTGCACTTAAATTTAAATACAGCAATTTTGTCGTCACCGCAGGTGTATTTATAGGTTCAAAAAACACTGTTTGTTATCGTATAATTTTTAAATAGTTGTATTGAACGGGGTTTGTGGCCCTAGTTTTTTAAATAGCCCCCAATGGTACGACATTTGATAGAAAAATTCTCTATTAATGTTTTCGTTTGTATTGCTGCAAAAAACGCAATTTCTCATCCGTGTAACTTCTGAATAGTTTTTATTGCGCTCGGTGAATCTCAGTTTGGCGCAGATTAGGCACTTGTTTGATATTTTGTCGATAAACTATCAATTCCTAGTCCTACTGGGCAGTTGTAAATCACCGGGGACTGAAGGGAAGACACTGTTGATTTTGTCTTACGGTTCTTCCCCAGACCGCATTTCACAGGTATTCGCAAGAAACCATTTCAGTTTCTAATCCTAGTTGGCTGTAGGAAATTAGAGGGATTTTAAAAAAGAATAGCTGTGATTTGCCGTCTTTCAATTAAGAGACTGTCAAAAACTCTTCCATACCTTTTTAAAAATTATTCTTTTGAACATGGAGCGAAATGCAGGTGGTAAGCGAGAAAAGAGAGGGGTAGGACATGGAGGTAGAGGTACGAGAGAAGGTGCTTTTTTATGGTATGTGGACCTTGATTAATAAACGGCATACATAACATACGGGGCTGATAAGGATCTCTTCCTAAATCCCAAAAATAGCAGCAAAATAAGACAAGACAGTCCCGAAAGTGTTACAATTCTTGCAAGTTTCTTTACTTAGACATATTCTAATAGCCCAATATTGCTTAGGGACCATAAATACTTATAAACAGATGTATGCATAAAAACCTGTGACAGGGTTATGTTGCCGATATGTAGCAATATTCAACAATACATTGTAGCACTTAGCTTATTTTCAGATACATGTCCTTCTCCGGTACCAGTA
The DNA here is from genome assembly GCA_025379985.1 of Phyllomedusa bahiana. NCBI lineage: Eukaryota > Metazoa > Chordata > Amphibia > Anura > Hylidae > Phyllomedusa > Phyllomedusa bahiana. The sequence continues at coordinate 103,334 of JAODAL010010465.1, read as the reverse complement.
TGCACTGCAGGCGGCTTTCATGGTGTTCCTGGCGTTTGAGCTCTGCATAGCTGTCTCTTAAAGCCTCAATACCGGAGAAGGACAAGTATCTGAAAATAAGCTAAGTGCTACAATGTATTGTTGAATATTGCTACATATCGGCAACATAACAATGTCACAGGTTTTTATGCATACGTTTGTTTATAAGTATTTATGGGCCCTAAGCAATATTGGGCTATTAGAATATGTCTAAGTAAAGAAACTTGCAAGAAATTTAACACTTTCGGGACTGTCTTGTCTTATTTTGTACGAGAGAAGGTGCTCCTTCCAGTGCTGGCGACAACACCCATGCCAGCGGATCGTCGGTTGCAGGACCATCAGGCCTGTCATCACGGGGTCAGGGCCCGGTGAATCTCAGTAACGAAAGCGGTCGCCAATCTTTTTCTTCAGTGGTTAATGCAACCTGCATCCAGCAGTTTATCCTCGTCCTCCCAGTCATGGCCACAAATGTCGTTATCAGCCTCATCAAAAATCCGTCCAACATGAAAACAAAGGCCCGCCCAAATGTCAACTCGTGTACCCACCATGTGGATAATCCATTTTCTGAAGACTCTTTGAGACAAAATGCGGTTGGGGTCAGAAGGCATTCCAAAGACCAGGGCCAAAGAGGATGATTTTGTCTGCTCTGACGCCCAGCTACTGATGCCATCAGAGGAAGAGAAGGAAGCCGGTCAATTAGCAAAAATCCCGGGCGGTCGGCAACGCCTTGCAGTGCCTCTTGCTTGTAGCCCGCAGCTCCTGGATGCAGGATGTCAGGACGACCAAGTCACCTGTGTTGATGATGATGATGACGACATTGCGGATCCATCGTGGTCTTTTAGCGAGAATTTGCTTGCGAGGCTCCATCACGGGACGAGGAGGAAAGACGATGGGGTAGTGTCAATACGGGTCCCGCCTCAAAAAGGGAGAGGGCGGTCGCAGAAATCCGTGATTTGATTCCGCCAGCCCGGTCAGCGCAAACCCGCTCCTCGCTAATCGCCGTCAAAAAGGTCCAGGACCTCTCAAGCCTGGGCCTTCTTTGGCAAGCACTCTGATTCACCCCGCGATGTCATATTCCCCCTTTGTCGTAAACGCATCAGTCGAGGCAAGAATCTTAGGTGTTTAAACACACCACCCAAATGTCTAGTCACATGCAGCGAATGCATGAGTTGAATGGAGGGAACACTTGGCCAAAAAAGGCCACACCGATGCCGGCTTTCCAACCCCTGGGCACACCCTCTGTTTCGCCTTTTTCCTCCTCCGCCACCACCAAGTGTTCCTCAGCTGCCCATGTCTCTCATAGTTTCATAGTTTCATAGTTTGTAAGGCCGGAAAAAGACGAGACGTCCATCCAGTTCAGCCTGTTGTGCTAAGGTGTTGATCCAGAGGAAGGCAAAAAACCCCAATGAGGTAAAACCCAATTTCCTCTTTTAGGAAAAAATTTTTCCCCACCCCAAATTGGAATCGGAAAAACCCCTGGATCATGCCCCTCTTAGAATCCTGGACACTATAACTTGTTATTTTTATTATGCTAAAAAATGCATTCAGATCATTAGGGTTCAGCCTTGTTCGCCCCCAGTCCCCCGAGTACCCAGCACCCCAAAAGGCCCCCTTTCCCCCCCTTCCCCTTCCACCGTTTGATGAGACCCCTTTACACGGCCAGTCTAGCGCCGCCTTCTGTCTTTCAGGTTTGGGGGAAAGAGAAAAACACATTACCCAAACCTTCCCAAAACCCAAAGCCTATGTCGGCATTGCCAGGTTTTTTTTTTTTTGGGGGGGCCTTTGGGAAATGTTGTTTTTCCGTTGGTGGACACAGATGGGTTCGCCACGTCAGGGGCCCTTGCCTCCCCCCTATTACCAGATGCCGAGAGGATTTCTTTGCCAGAAAAACCCGTCCCTGCCTGGCCAGCCCATGTCATCTAAAATTTCAAACGCGTTTTTTGAAATTTTGTCGGGAAAAATCCATCTGACCACCGACCAAAAGGATAGTAAAACGGCGAAGGCCGTATTCTCTGTAGCTAAATGGGTGAGCTGGGTGGTGTCTTGGTGGTGGGTGGCTTCAGGTCGGGCCCTCTTCAAAACCCAGGGATGGTGCAGTGCTCTTTCCCCAAGGTCCTTGGTGGCATCACGTGCCAGAGAAAACCCGGCGTGTTGAAAATTAATTTTTGTCTTGGAGAGTCCCCACACAGGTCAGGGGCTGTGGACGGCTCTCTGCAACGAGCCGAGCGCTAGCTGGGTGCCAAAAAAACCCTTTTGCCAGGCAAGGTGGTGTGTGTAATGGTCGAAAATTTGTGGCTGCCCCTTTAAAATCGGTTGGCTGGAGAACTCCTTGCCTCGCACAGTCATGAAACCTTGTCGCCAGAAATTTCTAAAACGCTACCCGGGTTGGACTGCCCGTGGGGGCTCGAGGTTGAGTTGCCCCGCCGTTGCACCCTGTTGTCCCCCCTGGTGGTTGCAAGTCAGCCGGCCCCCCTCAACTGTTATTTTTTTGAGGGCAACACGCTGGAATTCCCCCCTCCACTGCCCAGCGATTGTGGCGCGCGCAATGCTTAGCAGTCGAAGTGACACATGGCCCCGAAAAAGCAGGGGCGGACCCCGGGGTGTTGAAAACCCCGAGAGTGGAGGCAGGTGAAAGAACTCTGACCATCCTTGCAGTTTTTAAAAAGCCCCCAAAAATTGTCCCGCAGACCATTGTGGTGATTAGTTCGGAAGATCGTTGGACACTCTGAAAAACAGGTACCCCAACGACGGAGGGGAGACGGACACGTGCGGACACGGAGCCCTTTCTCTCCATCGAATCCAAAAGGGCCCCCAAAAAAGTTTAACAATTTCATCGGTTTCATAGGCATTTGGTTGGGATCAGGGCTAGTGAAAAAGGTGGGGGCTCAGCCCCTCAGGGGGGCATCATTTTCGGGGCCAAGCCCAGGGCTGTGTTGAAAGCTTTCCCGGGGGGGAAGCGGAGGAGGAGGGGGAGGTATTCCTGGACACCGATGCAAACCGGAGGCCCTGATTGGAAAGGGGTTTGGGCCCGCAAATTTTGGGGGAGGGGAAGTTGATAAAGATCAGTTTGCTAGTGCCCCTCGACCCAGGGTTTGGGGAAATAAAAGGGGCTTCATCTTTCCATGAGTGTTTGGGGGTCCATTTCCCCCAAACTTGACCCCCTCACTTTAAAGGCCTTCAAAATAAACCCAACAGTTACTGGGGGGGCCCCCCCTGGATTCCCGGTTTAAAAAAAACCCAAAACTCTGCATTTTCCTTCCACCCCCCAAAAAATAGAGATTTAAAAGGGCAGGAAAGGGGAGACTTGTGTTTGTTAAACTGGGACATTGTTTAAATTGTTCAACGTTCTTAAAAATGTCATGGGGGAAAACGTCAGAAACGGGGACAGCAGTAGAGTGCCAAGTGGGGTCCCCAATTTATTTTCCCGGTTTCCTAAATTTCCCTTCTTCAAACAGAAAGGGGTCCTCTTGAAAAATTTTTTTTTAAAAATGATCATTTCTTCTGAAATTTTTTTATTCTCAGTTCCCAAAAATATCTTTTTGGGGTTTTTTGGCTGTGGGAAAACTGAAAGGCAATGTTCACCGGCTTAAACCCTGGACTTTTTTTCAGTTTTTTAATTACGCGCCGGATGCGAAAATTTTTAGGGTTTTGAATCCCGCCCCTTAGAAACTAGGTAATAAACTTTCTTAGAAAAATATGGATTACGCCCTCCTCCCCCTCCGGGCGTAATTTACCCGGGGTTTGGAGTTAATTTGGACATGAAAAATTTTATTTATACCCCGCTGGTAATGAAGGGTCTTTGGCCGGCAAAGGTCCCGGGCCCCCCTTTCCCCCCCCCCCGCCCCCGGCCCCACGGCATCATTTCGGGGCGAAATTAGGGCCGAAATTAACCCCATTTTGCCCTAGCCAAAAAGACCCCAAGGGTTTTCATTAAAAACTGTTTTCCAATTTATCATTATCTTTAAAATTTTTTTGGCTTTGTCAAGGGTTTTGGGGGTCAGGGTTTGCTGTGAGATACAGCTATAATAAATGGCCCTTTTGGGGAAACAGAAATGTGGCTTCTAAGGGGCATTTCTCCCTCACAATTTTTTAAACGTGGTGAGAAGCCCTTTTTTAATAATTTTTTGGAGTAATGGGGGGCTGGAGAAAAGCAAAAAATCATGGTCCTTTGGAACGGGAAATGTGCTTCCCAAAGTGTCTTTTTTCCCCTTTCAAAATTTTTTTAACAGGGCTGAGAAGTCATTTTTTTATTTTTTGGGGTTTAGGGTGCTGTGAGATACAGCTATTTTCATGGTCCTTTGAACAAAAAATTTGGCTTCTAATTGGAATTTTCTCCCTCACTTTTTTTAACAGTGGCGGGAGGAAGTCATTTTTATAAATTTTTGGGGTTTTGGGGTTTAAAATTGCAGCAATAAAAGGGCCTATTGTTAAAAAAAATGTTTTTTCTAAAGACATTTGTTCTTCACAATTGTAAAAGGGGGCTCAAGGGTCATTTTTTTAAATTTTTTTGGGGGGCATTTTGGGTGTGGAATGAAAAAGCTATACAAAAGGGGCCCCTATTGAAAAAAAATGTGGTTTTTTAACGGAATTTGTTCTTCACAATTGTAAAGATGGCTAAAGGGGCCCTTGGGTGCTTTTACGGGGGAAAACAGAAATGGGGGTTAGGATATGTTAATGGAAAATATTGCAAAAGGGCTTGTTTTTTGAAAAGATCTTTAACAGAGCTAGCAATCCCGTGGTGTGAAAACCCTTTTAAAAATACTTTTAAAAAAAGAGAAAAAAAGTTTTGGGGTCGGTTTTCCATCCTTTTTTAAAAAATGGGTTTTTAAAATTAAACTACAAAAAAAACCGGCATGCAAAAAATTAGCTATACAAATTTTCCCTTGAATTTTTAAAGGGGGGTTTACAGGAAGATTTAAAACGGGATGTGGTTACCCGGCAGAAAATAGTCAATGTCCAGTTCAGCTAAAAAAATGGTGATTGAAGGGACCCTTTTTCCCCCCAATTTTTTATCTGTGGGTCGGGACGGGTTTTAAATTTTTGGTTTTTTTCTACGGTCCGGAAAGGTTTAGCCCAATGTCCAGTTCAATTTAAAATGGTGGTTCAAAGACCCCTTTTTCCCGGGGCCCCCTTTTTAATTGTGGGTCAGGAAAGGTTTGGGGTAATGCTGCCCCCAGGACGGGGGATAGTTTTAGGGTCTAGTTAAAACAAAAATCGGGGTTTGGAAAAAACCCCTTTTTTTCCGGCACTTTTTAATCTGTGGGTCAAAACGGGTTTTAAATTGGTAAAAATTTTTGGTACGAAAAGGTATAGTCAATGCCCGTTAAAACAAAAAATGGTGGTTGAAAGACCCCCCTTTTTCCCCGGCATTTTTTAAAAATTTGGGGATCATGTGGGTTTTGGGGGCTCATGCTGTGGCCAGGAAAAGAATTAGTTAAATGTCCAGTTAAACAAAATGGTGGTTGAAAGACTTTTTTTCCCCGGGACACTTTTTAAATTTGGGGGTCATGCGGGTTTTGGGGGCTCATGCTGGGGCCCCCGGGGAAAAGATATAGTCAATGTAAAAGCTTAAAACAAAAATGGTGGTTAAAAGGGCCCCCTTTTTTTTCCCGGGGCACTTTTTAATCTGTGGGTCATGCAGGTTTGGGGCAAATGCTGGGGCCCGGGAAGGTATAGTCAATGTCCAGTTAAAACCCCTAAAATGGTGGTTTCAAAAAACCCCTTTTTCCCACCCTTTTTTAAAAATCTGGGGGTCGGGGACGGGTTTTAAAAATTGGGCCCTTAGGCGGAAAGGGGACAGAAAATAGTTAAGGCCCCAGTTCTTTAAAAATGGGGGTTTAAAAGGCCCCTATTTCCCGGAATTTTTTTTAATCGGGGGGTTCATGCGGTTTTGGGGTTCAGGGTGGGGCCCAGGGAATGCTATAGTCAATGTTATTTTTAAAATAAAATGGTGGTTAAAAAGGGCTCCTTTTGCCGCACTTTTTTTAATTGTGGGCCCGGAAGGGTTTTAATGGTATATGCGGTCGGAAACGATTTTATTTAAATTGCCCGTTCAACTAAAATGGGGGTTTAAAAAGATTTCCTTTTCCCAAAGCATTTTTTTAATCGGGGGGTCATGCGGGTTTTTGGACTAATCCCTTTGGCCCAGGACAGATATAGTAAATGCCCCTTTTTTCCCTTTAAAAAATTGGTGGTTGAAAAACTCCTTTTTCCGGCATTTTTTAATTTCTGTGGGGTCAGACGGGTTTTTAAATTGGTCTTTTAAAAACGGTCCAGGACGGGTATAGCAATGTCCATTTCCAACTAAATGGGGGTTTTCAAAGCCCCCTTTTTTCCAAAAATTTTTAAAATTTGGGGGGGGGCATGCGGGGTTTGGGGCTCATGCTGTGGCCCGGACAGGGATAGTCTTTTTGGTCTATTTCAACTAAATTGGGGTTGAAAGACCCCTTTTTTCCCGGCCCCTTTTTAATCATATGGGTCAGCCCGGTTTAATGGTCATCCCTGGGGAAACAGTTAAAGGTATATTTAAATTTTCCAGTTCAACAAAAAATGGGGGTTTGAAAGCCCTTTTTTTCCCCGGCACTTTTTAAATTGGGGGTCATTAGGTTTGGGGCTCATGTTGTGGCCGGGAAAACGATAAGTCAATGCCCATTTAAAACAAAAAATGGGGGTTTTGAAAGACTTTTTTTTCCCGGCCCTTTTTTTTAATATTTGTGGGTAATGCAGGTTTGGGGCTAATGCTGGGGCCCCAAAGGAAAGATCTTTTTAATTTTTCCGGGTAAATAAAATGGGGTTTTTTGAAAGACCCCTTTTTTCCCCGGCACTTTTTAATCTGTGGGTCATGCGGGTTTTGGGGGGCACATGCTTTTGGCCCGGGACAGGTATAGTCAAATTTCCCCAGTTCAACAAAAATTTTGGGGGGTTTCAAGGCCCCTTTTTTTCCCAGCATTTTTTAATCTGTGGGTAGACATTTTTTAAAATGGTCTTACTGGGGTTTAAGGCAGATATATTTTAAGGCCCCAGTTCATTTTAAAAATGGGGGTTTAAAAAGACCCCTTTTTCCGGAAATTTTTTTAAATTTGGGGGGGTAAATGCAGGTTTGGGGCTCATGTTTGTGGCCCAGGACTGCTAAGCCCATGTCTAGTTCAAAAAAAATGGTGGTTCAAAAAAACCCATTTTGCCAGAAATTTTTTAAATTCTTTTGGGTCAAAAAAGGTTTAAGGGGTCATCTGCGGCCCAGGACGATTATTTAATCCCCCAGTTAACAAAATTTTGGTGGTTAAAGGGGGAATCCTTTTTTCCCACATTTTTTTAAATTCGGGGGGGGTCATCCCGGTTTGGGGGGGCTCATGCTAGGGCCCGGGGGACAGATTTGTCAAATGCCCATTTTTAATTTAAATGGGGGTTTTGAAAAACCCTTTTTTTCCCGGCCTTTTTAATTTGTGGGTCGCGGGTTTTTAATGGTTTTACTGGGGGTTACAGAACAGGTTTAGTCAATGTCCAGTTCAACTAAAATGGGGGTTCAAAGACTCCTTTTTTCCCGGAATTTTTTAAAATTTCGGGGGGGTCATGCAGGTTTGGGGCTAAATGTTTGGGGGGGGATTTGGTATAGTAAAAGTTAGTTAAAAACAAAAAATGGTGGTTCAAAAACTCCTTTTCCCGAAACTTTTTTTCTGTGGGTCAGACGGTTTAATGGTATTTTTGCGGTCCAGGACGGGATATATTTAAAAATGCCAGTTAAACAAAAAAGGGTGGTTAAAAGACTCCTTTTTTTCGGACTTTTTTTAACTGGGGTCTTGCAGGTTTGGAGCTCATGCTGGGGGCCCTGGACAGATATAGCCCAAGCCCAAGTTCGGGAAAAAAGGGTGGTTAAAAAAACCCCTTTTTTCCCGGATTTTTTAATTTTGTGGGTCAAAAGGTTTTAAGGTCTTACTATGGTACGGGAACAGGTAAAATAGCCCAATGTCCAGTTCAATTTAAATTGGTTTTTTAAAAAGGACCCCTTTTTTCCCGGGGCATTTTTTAAAATTTGCGAGTCATGCAGGTTGGGGCTCCATTCTGTGGCCCCGGACAGGGATGGTTAGGGTCCAGTTTTAATAAAATAGTGGTTAAAAGTCCTTTTTCCGAAACTTTTTAATCTGTGGGTCGGAAAGGTTTAAGGGTCATGTCCCTTCCCGGGGACGGGGTTAAGTAAAATGTCCATTTTTAAGTAAAATGATGGTTAAAATTCTATGCCTTTTGTTTTTTTTAAATTTTGTGGGTCATGCAGGTTTAGGGGTTTCATGTGGGGTACAAGACGGGGTTTGTGAAATGGTCTGTAATTTTTTTTTGTGGCTTTTTAAACCTAAGTGTGTTGCCAAAAGATGTAGCCGTATCCATTTGACTTTTGTGGATTTTAAAATTTCCCTTCTCCAAAGGCCCTGTTTGGTTGGAAGAATGATGGGTTGTTCCTCCCCCTAGACTTTAATGGTCATCGGCGTTTAATCAAATTATGGGATATGGGAAAATCGTCTTAAATAATTGCCGAAAAGGGGATTTTTGACCCGATGCGATAAAAAAGTAATCGCTCTTCACAAATTCATTACAAATTTTAAGTAAGATGCAGATCCCAGATACCATTTTTCTATTTTTCCCTTTACTGGTAATTTAATCAAAATGTGAAAACATTGTTTAGAGTTTTACAAAAGGGGCAAAACCCCCCCCCCAAAAATATCCAAACCCCCTGCAGAGGGGAATTTCAGACTGTCCTGTATAAAAGAACCTCATACCTTGCTAAATTTATTTTCCTGCAGTCTGTAGAGGGGAAGAATCACAATCCCAAATCCCCTCTGCCCTTTTGCTTTTTATGCTATGTGGGGAGATATTTTTTTCACCTGGTGGGTTTTTTTTCCAAATTGTTTCTTTTGCAGTTGTATTTCGGTGTTTTTTTATATGCATTATATGTGTAAATTTTGTGTTGTAATCATGCAACGGGGTTCTTAGCACCTCTATTATCAATTGCTTTTGCATTTTTTAAAATACCCAGGATTTTGGATTAAGTTTGGGGAAACCCTTTTTTTGATCTGGTAAATTGAGGGGGTATAATCTTAAAGAAATTATTGTTGTCTTTTTTTTGGTCCCAGGAATCCCTCGGGTACATTTTTGGGTTGTAGTTCCGGAAATGCGCTCTTTGAAAATTAAAACTACAAGGGCCCCAAAAAAGTGTGGAGATTCCCAATCCCAAGGGGGCACCCAACTTAAAAATATGTACAGAGCTTTCCCTTTTTGGTGTTTTTATTTTATTTCAAAAAATGCAAAAATTTTGACTGTGCATTTCTGAAAAAAATTGCCCAAAAAAACCCTTTACTGTGGGAAAACCCCCTGGGGGGGTTCATCACATTTGCGGTGGCTATTTTCAAAGGGCCCCAACGGGGCCCCCTGGGAACAAACATGTGCTAAAGCTCTCGTACTGTGGGGGGTTTAAAAGATGGCTGCATCGGGCCCATGGGAGTCCCCTTAAATTTTTAAGGGGTTTTTAAAAACGCGTTTTTGGAATTTTGTTTTGGTTTAAAAAACCCGCACCCAAAAACGCACCCGCATCAAAACCCTAAAGGTACCAAAACCGTAAAAAATTTTTGAAGTGGGGGGTTTTGGATCCCGTGTTGAATGAAGAAGGATCAAAACCCTTTATTTTAAAAATAGGGTCCTCCCGGGTTTCTTTGGGACCAAAAATTTGACAGGTTTTCTGAAAACATATGTTCAAAACAAAACTAAGCCGTTTTGGTGAACATCCCTTTAAAAGCGCTCTGATTTGCACTTTTTCTCGGGGTTATTGTTTTAAAAAAAAGACGGGAAAATTTTAAAAATTAAGCCCAAAATCCCTGGTTGACAGGCCTCAGAAATTCAATATTTAGTTTTGCTTCCCTGCCTGTGCAACTTTTTCCCAATCCCGGGGGCCCCAAATTGGTAAAAGAGGGGGGGCCCAAACTGGTGAGAAAGGAACGGGAAAGACTGTGGGGGCCAAAAAAATTTTGCCCTTTTTGAGTATAAGGAGTGTGGGAATGGGGTTTTTAACGTGGGAAGGGGAAAAATTCCCAAAGTGGGGGAAAGGCCTTTTTTGTAAATCTAGCCCCAAATGTTTAAAGTTGCCAGGGTTTATCAGGGTAATGCGAATTTGAATTGTCGGGTGTGGGGGAATGTTTTTTGGGCATTTGTTTTCCAATATTTTAAATTTCCCATGCACAGGTTTATGTCCGCCCTGTGAATGATGTATTGGGGAAAACGTTTGGGTTTTTCTGAAGTGAAATAGGGATTTTCCCCAATATGTGAAGATTTAATCCCGGGGGGAAATTTGTCCCCAGTGAGGGGGATGTATGGGGGGTTTATATCTTCTTTGTGAGTGCTGTATGCTGGTTGTTTTTTGGATGTGTAAGTGGAAAAAGGAGTGTCCATGTGTGATGATGTAGGGGGAACATGCCCGTTTGAAAAATTGATATACGCGGGTTTTGGGTTTTCTAATATGGGAGTAAATGTATATGGGAAAGTGTCCGGGTGTAAAGTGATGTATGGGGGATGTGCCCAAAGTTTTGAAGTTCTTTTATGTGGATGTTCCGAGTGGGGTTAGAATCCGGGGTGTATCTGGTATGTGAGTATTTTTATGAGTAAAGGAAATTTTTTAAAAAATTGTGCCCTTGGTGTTTTGATAAAGGTTTGGCATCAACTTTTGTCATTTCATTTTTAGACTGTAATCAGTTAGAACATGTGTAATTTTGAAGCCCCTGGCCCCTATGCAAAAAGGGCCCGGCCCAAAATCCCCCATTTTAGGTTCCCTTAGAAATAAAGTTTCCCCATGGGGGAAGGGTTTTTGGTCCCTTTGAAAACCATTTGGGCAGAAAAGCTTTGCCCCCCCGTACCACAGTTTGTTTTTTTTTGATTAAAAAAATGTGAAAACAATCCCAAATGTCCCAAAATTTTATTGTTTGTTTTGGGAAAAATTATTAAATTAAACAGTACTTTTGAAAAAGTAATGGAAAAAAATTCAGATTATTTTTTCCAAAGAACCCAAATATTTTTTTTTAAAAATTGTTTTCCCTTTCATTTTGAAAATTAAAAATATGCTTTCCAAATTGAGGGAAATTTTTTAAAATTTTTCATTTTCCCCAATTTTGATAAATTTGTTTTAAATATGTCCCTCCCTTTGCGAACAAAAAATTCATGTATAGTAAAACCAATTTTTTTTTAAATTCCATTATTGGGGTTCTCTGTTTTCCCGTTTTTTAGCCCACAAAAGATATTAAAGCCCTTTATTTTAATTTTTGATTGTATTTTAAATAGGTTTAAAAAGATATCCCTTTAGCTCTAAACCCAACCCCACCCATATTTTTATTTTTGTGATTTTTTTCTGTTGTTTGGAAAATTAATTATAAAATTTGATGATGCAAATAAATCATGTTTTCTTTTTTGAAGCCTTTAATCGGGGGATTTTGGTCTGGTTTTAAATTCCTAAAGAGTCAGTCGGTCGGGAAACAAGGTCGGGGCGGGGGAAATCAGAAAAGATAAAGGGAAATTCCCATAGCAGTTACAAGTTGAAGGTTTCTGGCATGGAAATAAAATCAAAGGACCAAGGATTGGTGGGGAAAAATCAGTAAGCCCAAGGGTTTTTGGGTTTGTGGAAATCAGTAAAACCCAAAGGGGATTTTGGTGTGGAAATCAGTCAAGCCAAGGGATCGGGGTGTGGAAATCATTTAAAGAGGGGGGGGAAATCGGGGTGGGGAAAATTCAGTCAAGAAAAGGGACCCCGGTGTGGAAACTTTCAAGATAAAGGGAAATTCTGGCTTGGAAGCTGGCCCAAAAGAGGTTTGGATCAGGCCTTAAAAGGTCGACATGGATTGGGGTTAAAATTCATTTAAAGTTTGAAGGATCAGGCATGGCAGTCATTTCAAGTGGGGGGATCTGGCTTTGGAAAAAAACCCAAGATGGGGAAAAGGGCAGGGAAAAGTCAGCCAAGTTGAAGGATCGGGCATGGCGTCAGCCAAGATGAAGGATCGGGCCCTGGCAGTCAGCCAAGTTGAAGGATCGGGGCCTTTTTAATAGTCAAGCCCAAAGGGGTTCTGGTGTTAAAATCAGAAAGATAAAAGGACGGAATGGCGGGTCAGTCAAAAAATGAGGGATTGGCAGGGGAAAATAAACCCAAGATGGGGACCCGGGCACGGAAGAACCCAAAGATAAAGGATCTGGCATGGCAGTCAGCCAAGATGAAGGATCAGGCCTTAAAATGGTCAAGCCCAAGGATTGGTGTTGAAATCAGTCAAGATGAAAGGGATAAAAGGAAAGGGCAGTAAACCCAAGGGGTTTTTTTCGGCAAGGGGCAGCAACAAGATGGGGGAAATTTGGCCTGGCTTTAAAACCAAAAAATGAGGGATCTGGCCGGGCCCAGTCAGTAAAGGAGGGAAGGATCTGGCCGGGGCAGTCACCCCAAGATAAAGGTCTGGGGCCTGGCAGCCCACCCAAGATGAAGGCCCAGGCTTGGAAAGGTTAAACCCCCAAAAGATAAAGGGATCGGGCCCCTTATAATGGAAAAAAAGGCCAAGGATCTGGTGGTTGAAATCAGTAAAGATGAAGGATCGGGCATGGCAGTCACCCAAAGATAAAGGGATCGGGCAGGAAGTCACCCAAAGATGAGGGATCGGGCAGGGAAAGGGAAACCCAAAGTTGAAGGACCCTGGATGGAGTCACCCAAGATAAAGGGAAATGGGCCCTTTTTAACGGGTCAAGACCAAGGATCTGGTTTTTGAAATCAGTCAAGATAAAGGATCAGGCATGGAAGTACCCCGGGATGGGGGGATTTTGGGATGGCATTTCCCCCCTAAGTGAAGGTTCTGGCATGGAAGTACCCAAAGATGAAGGATCTGGCAGGGCATTTAACCCAAAAACCCAAGGGTTCGGGCATGAAAATTGGTGAAGTTTAAAAGAATTAGAAATTTGGGAAAAAATGAGCCCCCTTTTGGTTTGGGAAAATTTAAATTCCTGTTATGTTTTTTTCAACTAATTTATTTATTGCTAAAAAAGCAAACAAATTTGGGCCAAAATTAGATGTTATTATGCCCTTTAATTTAATATATTGTGATACACAGTCTACAGTTGCTGGAATTATTTTTTTTTTTTTTTTTAATAAAATTTTTTTTTTTGATTTTCTTTTTTTTTTGATTTTTTTTTTTTAATTTTTAAATGGGAGAAAATATAACTTAATCTAAGGCAGACCCCTGACATGAAATCAGAATAAACCTTTGGACCTTTTGGGAAACAATTATGACCATAATTTTTTTATTTTTCCCAAATTTATTTTTTTTGTTTATTTTGATTTCATGTAATATAGTGAGAAAACATGCATTTTGTGTCTTTTCATTTAGTGTAGGGTCAGGGTTGGGCAATTCATTTTCCAGGGGGGCCGCAAAGAAAGTGGGAGGGTTTTTGGGGGCCCGGGGACAAAATTAAAAAAAAAAAGAACATGGGGGAAAAAGGGGGAAGAATTTTGTTTTCGGGGTTTATTTTTGTGGCAACTTCTCTGTTCTTCAGAAAAGGGCAGGTATGGGAAAGGGGAAGATCTCTCCTTGAGGAAAAGAAAAGGAACGAAGGGCTTGTAGATTTTAGGGTTTTGCTAAACTTTAACTCTACAACCAAACTCTCCCAAGTTATTTAACTATACAAAGTGTTAATTGGGTTGTCTCTCAAGGAAGATCTTCCCCTTTGAGCCACCCCAATGCCCCCCACACGCAGAGTTCGTCTGTTCTGAACGGGAAAGGGAAAAAAACCCCAAAAAAACAGGGGTTGTTGCAGATGAGGATACTGGTTGGTTTCAAATTTCCCTTTTGCTTTCTTAAGATTCGGGGGTAAAAAAAGAAAATTTGAGGTTTTGTTAAACCCAAACAGAGGGCCCCTTTGGGCTTTCACCCCTTTTCCCCAATAACCCCTTGTGATAAGGCGGGTTTATTACATATATGTCCCTTTAGTAGGCAGGTGTTTTGTTATGGGCCCCCCTCAGGCAGGTATATAGATATGGGTCCCCTCAGGCGGTTATAGATTTTTTGTCCCATCAGAAAAGGCAGATATTTTGTTAAAAGGTTTCCCCTCAGAAAGGGGCAGGTATATGGGAGATAGCCCCCTTTTTCTCAGGCAGGTATTTGATAAATTTCCCCCTTTTCAGGCAGCTATGAGATAAAGCCCCCTCAAAGGAACAGGTAATAGTTAAAGCTCCCCTCTCAGGGCGGGTTTTTTAAAAGAGATAGCCCCCTCTAGGTTTTGGTATAAGTTTTTATCCCCCCTTGGGCATGGTTATAATTTATGTCCCCTTCGGGGCAGTTTTAAACCAAAATTAAAAAAAAAAAAACACTAATACTTACCTTGCCTCTTTCCCGAGCCGAGCATGCTGTTCTTCAGTCCGACACTGGCGGCATGACATCATCAAGCCGCCAGCACCGGGATGTTCCTCCAGCAGCTCCTCGGCCACACAGCAGAGTGACGGCTGTGCGGCCGAGGAGAGGCAGCAGCGAGAGAGATACTTGTGCATACGAAACACAGTGACAAGTGGCAGAATTTAACATGGCTGCCCTTGCATGCAGGCAGGCACACCATTTCTCGGCAATTTTAGACAGGAAAAGCTGCTAGTTAGTTGGGGGGACAGCAAGCTTAGGGAATCATACACAGCAATAGTTAGGGAGTTTTGTATAGCTTTTCTATAGTGTATAGTTTTGAATAGCTAGCTGCATCTTTCCCATCTTTATTCTGAGTGCCCAAAAGTTACTCTGGTTTTGGGGTCCAGCTATTGCAGAAGACAAAATCAGCAAATCTGCTATATAAAGAAATCACTTTCAAATAGTGGTTGCTTGCAGCAAATGGGATTGATTGCCCAAAAAGTTCATTTTTCCAGTTTTGGTGTTACAGCTATTGCAGAAGACACTATTAACAGATATTCCATAGAAATACATCTATTTCTAATACTATTTACTTGCAGCAAATTTTTGTGATTCAAAAAAGGTTCTGTGTCGCAGTGTTGCTGCCAGGGTTCTTCCATAAGACACCGTTAACAGATATTCCATAGAAAGAAATCTATTTCTAATAGTGTTTGCTTGCTGCAAATTTTTGGGATTGAAGAAAACTTTAATTTTCCAGTGTTTGAAGTAGAATTCTTCCATAAGTGACTGTTAACAAATCTCCATAGAAAGAAATCTATTTCAAATACTGGTTTCTTCTTGAAAATTTTATTGAGGGACCAAAAGGATATTTTTGCTGTTTTGCGGGTACAGCTATTGCATAATACACCATTAGCAAATCTCCTATAGAAATAAATCTATTTCAAATATTGGTTGCTTGCTGCAAACTCATCGGATAGAAGAAAATTTAATTTTTACAGTTTTGGGGGTTCAGTGATTGTATAACACACCATCTCCAAATCTTCTATACAAACAAATAAATTCTAAATAGTGGTTGGTTGCTGAAAATTAGTCTGAGTATAGAAAAGTTCATTTTTTTGCAGCTTTGGGAGTTCAGTAATTGTATAACGTACTGTCTCCAAATCTCATATGCAAAGAAATGTATTTTAAATAGTGGTTGATTGTTGAAAATTATACTGAGTGGAGAAAAAACATTTTTTGGCAGTTTTGGGGATGAAATACCTTTCATGTGTTATTGTCATATAGATATATATCTAGGAAATAGAGTTCTCTCTGTTGCTTAATCTTACTCAACTCCAAAAAGTGTAATTTTGCCAGATTTAAGTCCACATAACACTGAAATATACCAGTGCGTTATTCTGTTCCACATATACAGTGGGGAAAAAAAGTATTTAGTCAGCCACTAATTATAAGTAGACCTCAACTATGATACATAAAATGAGAAAACAAATCCAGAAAATCACATTGTCTGATTTGGAACAAATTTATTTGCATTTGCAAATTATGGTGGAAAATAAGTATTTGGTCAAAAACAAAATTTCATCTCAATACTTTGTTATATCTCCTTTCTTGGCAATGAAAGAGGTCAAACATTTTCTATAAGTCTTCACTAGGTTGGCACACACTGTTGCTGGTATGTTGGCCCATTCTTCCATGCAGATCTCCTCTAGAGCAGTGATGTTTTGGGCCTGTTGCTGGGCAACACGGACCTTCAACTCCCTCCAAAGGTTTTCTATGGGGTTGAGATCTGGAGACTGGCTAGACCACTCCAGGACATTGAAATGTTTCTTACGAAGCCACTCCTTCATTGCCCTGCAATTAGCAACAAGAAGACTGAAACACATTTGTATTTAAAACTTTGTGCTTTTACTTAACGTACGGAACAACAATTATGGCTGTATGGCCTTGTATTCCAAATCATCGTTTTACAAGCAGTTTAAAAGTCAGTACTTAGCTGTGGATGTTTTCCTTTTCACTTTTCAGTGGCATGCAATCTCTTATACGAGCTGACTAGTAAGGAGCAAAACGCTCCATGTTGCGCACAGCGGCAACGTTTCAGAAAATCACATTCCTTCCTCAGGCATGCGTAGTCAGAGTCACATTCACTGATATGTGATCACATTAGACAGACAGGTGAGCATTAACCCTATATTACCCAACCAGTATAACATAACACTATCGCATATATTTAATTCTATATTCCATCAAATGGACAATCCAATATATTTATCTTCTACCATCTAAATAACAAAAACCTACTACACCAAAACTAACAATCTAAAAACACACATATATCAAAAATGTTTTTTTATTTATCTATCTATTTTTTATAAAAAACATCTGAGACTAAAACGTCTCGTTCAGACCTTTTGGAATTTTTGTTTCTAATCTACTAATCCAAAATGCTTCCCTTTGGAGGAGTTTGGATTTATTACGATCGGCAACCTGTACAGGTACCTCTTCTAAAACGCACCAGCGCAGATTGCTTACAGTGTGCTTTAGATCATGGAAGTGTTGTGCTAGCGCTGTTTCACCATATGATTGCTCTTTTTTCTGTTCAATGCATCCTATATCTTTATAGTTACGTATCTTTGATTTATGCTCACTTATTCTTATTTTAACAGGGCGACTAGTTTGTCCTACATAACCCTTGCCACAAGGGCATTTGATATAATAGATAACATTACTTGATATACAACTAAAATATCCTCTAAGAGGTATGTTTGCCCCTGACGATGGATGAGAAATACTGGAACCTCGAATAATTGCGCTGCAATTTATACAAGAAAGACACGGAAAAGTACCACATTTTGCGGTTCTGAGTAACTCTTGTCTAGATTTTTTTATGGGAGAGATATCCGAATGAACTAATGAGTCACCTACTGGTCTACCTCGTTTGAAGATATGTCTAGGTCTATCCTTAAACATGTATCCATATTTGGGGTCTGCTTGTAATATATGCCAATGCCGTGATATAGCCTTTCTAACGATATTAGAATGTTTATCATATGTTGTTACATACGAGAGACGCGATATATATCTTTTTGTTGTTCTTTTCTGTAGTAAATCCTCTCTTTTTAGAGTTCTAATCTGGGTACTAATTTTTACTAATTCTTGTTTGTTGTAACCTCTACTTACAAATTTACATATCAACTTGTCCGCTTCAACATCGTAATGTTGTTCATCTGTACATATACGACGTACCCTCATCAATTGTCCCCCAGGAATACCGTAAAACAACTGGGGAGAGTGATAACTTTGGCGATGTAGCAAATTATTGCGTTCCATAGGTTTAACATAAAGACTGGTCTGAAACTGTTCTATTGTGTCTTCTTTTGTGATTTGGACGTCCAAAAATTCAATTGTTGTAATACTTTTATTTAATGAAAACGATATTAATGGGTGTCTAGTATTTACGAAGCCACTCCTTCATTGCCCTGGCCATGTGCTTGGGATCATTGTCATGATGAAAGACCCAGCCACATTTCATCTTCAATGCCCTTGCTGATTTAAGGAGGTTTGCTCTCAAAATCTCACAATACATATCCCCATTCATTCTTTCTTGTACACGGATCACTCCTCCTGGTCCCTTTGCAAAGAAACAGCGGCAAAGCATTATGTTGCCACTCCCATGCTTTACAGTAGGTATGGTGCTCTTTGGATGCAACTCAGCCTTCTCTCTCCTCCAAACACGACGAGTTGTGTTTCTACCAAACGGTTCTACTTTGGTTTCATCTGAACGTATGACATTCTACCAATACTCTTCTGGATCATCTAAATGCTCTCTAGCAAACTTCAGACGGGCCCGGACATGTACTGGGTTAAGCAGGGGGACACGTCTGGCACTGCAGGATCTGAGTCTCTGGTGGCGTACTATGTTACTGATGGTAGCTTTTATTACGTTGTTCCCAGCTCTCTGCATGTCATTCACTAGGTCCCCCTGTGTGGTTCTGGGATGTTTGCTCACCATTCTTGTGATCATTTAGACCCCACAGGGTGAGATCTTGCATGGAGCCCTAGATCGTCGGAGATTATCAGTGGTCTAGTATGTCTTCCATTTTCTAATTATTGCTCCCACAGTTGATTTCTTCACACCAAGCTGCTTTACTATTGCAGATTCAGTCTTTCCAGCCTGGTGCAGGGCTACAGTTTTGTTTCTGGTGTCCTACGACAGCTCTTTAGTCTTCTTCACCATAGTGAAGTTTGGAGTGAGCCTGTTTGAGGTTGTAGCACATGGTAACTGGCAGGAGCCCCATTTCACTTTACGCACCAAGCCCGAAGAACTTAAATTTATGCCTCTGCTTGCAAGCTTTGTACATGTGATATATGTGGTGGCAGCATAAACATCTCAACAGGGAACATGGAGGTTCAGCTGGCAGGGGCGTAGTTATAGGGGGTGCAGTGGTAGCAGTCGCTACGGGGCCCTGCATCCTGAGGGGGCCCAAAAGCCCCTTTGACACGTAAGAAGACACCAGTATTGGAAATAGCTCATGGTAACTGGCAGTGGTGCCAATAAGGCAGTATGGGCAATACTCCTGTCAGGGGCCATAATCAAAAAGGGGCCCACTGATATGTTAAAAGATAGGAAATAGTAATGGGAGGGGGACCCATTTGATTTTTCTCTATGGGGCCCTAAAACGGTTAATAGATGATTGATGGCAGTCCTGATAACGGGAGGAGGGGGGGGGAGGTATTTCACTTTGTGCACCAGGGCTCAAGAACTGGAACTTACGCCTCTGCAGGCTGGAAAAGATTAGGCGGCAGTACCATTGGTGGTAGTGAGAATATGGCAGTGGAGAACCTCCACAAGTGGGGAGAAGCTGTATTTACCATCTGTAATAGTAAACTGGACACGTGGAACAACATAGTGAAGAAAATTGGCCTCTAAGAGTGACAGAAATAAATTGAGAGACTAAAATACTAAATTCCTTTCAATGGCTAACTGAAAAGATGACAGTTATGTTATCACCCCACCAGCTGTCCTAAGTGTGCGTTTCGAGATAACGCTGGCTGCTGTGTAGGATAAACCTTCTATGGTGTGTCAAGCAAGCTCAGGCCATTCATCCAGTTTGGACACCCAGAAATTGAATGGGTCCAGAGTAAGTCCAAAAATATCGATGTGGAGCCGCAGGTGGTCATGGACCATAGTCTTATGGCGTCCTCTGTGTGTCTGAATGCTGCATTACTGACATTGTTCCACTGTGACATGACAATGGGAAAAGATGCAAAAGATGTCTCGAATTGCTCAATGAACATGGTCTCAAAATCCTGCATTCTACTGTCAATTTCTGTGGGTGGAAGGAAATTGCTCACTTTTGTCTTGTAACATGGATCCAGTAAGGTGGCCACCCAGCAATCGCTGTTCATTTTTATTGCCTTGATGCATGGATCATGTTGCAGGTAATGTAGCATCCAAGCACTCATGTGTGAGATGCTGTCAGGATCTCCCAAGCCTCGGAGTTGAGGGGCAATAACGGGATCTTCCTCCTCTTCCTCCTCCTACTCCTGTAATCTGTACCAACCTCTTATCACTGAAGGATAATCAGTACCAGTGGTGACTACCCTTGCCTCCTCATCCTCCTCCACTTCCTTATCCTGACCATCACCAGAGCCCTGGCTAGTCTCATGCGCTCTACTCTGTGAGTTCAATTGCTGTCCTACACCCACCCTCGACCTTTAACCACCGCCAAAAGAAGACCTATACAATTGCAAAACAGTCCCACACTATCCCTCCACCTGATCTATCTATCACTGTCAATGGCTACACTCTCTCACCGGCTCCACAAGTCCGCTGCCTTGGGATAACCTTTGACTCCAATCTGTCCTTCAAACCACACATCCAAACCCTTGCCTCTGCCTGCCACCTCCACCTGAAAAATATCTCCCGAATCCGCTCATTCTTTAACTTTGATAGCACAAAAATATTTGTCCATGCCCTCGTCATTTCCCACCTAGACTATTGCAACACAGGCAGGGCTTCATGGGCAGGGCCCTATCTCCCTTTTTACCAGTTGTTAGTTACTTATCGTCACCTTGTACTTGCTTGACCAATGTCATTTATGTAACCACCTCGAATGGACAACGCTCTGGAACTAAGGGCGCTCTAGAATAAATAATAATAACAGTCAGGCTTTCTACATCCTCGGGTGAGTAAAGCTCTGTGTTCACCTCCTCCTCCTCCATCACTGCTGGGACCTGCTGACACAGAGTGAATAACACTTGTTCCAGTAAAAATATAAACAGAACGGTCCTGCTGACAAGGACATCGTCCCGACTGACCATTTTAGTGCAAATGCTGGAAGTGTGAGCTTAAACCTCGAGCCTTCCTCAACAGATAGTCAAGACCCAAGTAGCTCTTGAGAAATTTCTGCACAACCAGGTTCATGACGTGTGCCAGGCATGGGATGTGTGTAAGTCTACCGATCTTAAGGACAGCAAGGAGATTGCTCCCATTGTCGCACACCACCTTGCCTGGTGCCAGGTTTTTAGCACCCAGTCACTGGTCAGTCTGAGTGCGCAGAGCGCTGAAGATCTTTTCTGTAACGTGGTGGGCCAGAGCAAGCTCAGCTTTTCTGGCAAACAAATGCCTGCTCGGCATCTGATATTGGGCGCATACCAGCACCATGATGTGGTGGAAACCATCTGTGTCCACCAGATGGAAAGGCAACATTTCCAAGGCCAACAGCCAGGCAATGCCGACATTCAGGCTTTTAGCTTTTGGGTGGTTAGGGTAAATGCGTTTCTTATGCTCCCACATCTGGTACACAGAAGGCTGGCTGCTGTACGGGGTCTAATCTATCCGAACTGGAACCGCGCTGTTCCCCATTGCCATGTTCTCGCTGCCACCAATGGTACTGCTGCCTAATGTAGTGGAACCAGATCTTCGCTGTTCCCCACTGCCATAGACTTGCTGCCAACAATGGAACTGCCGCCTAATTTATGGAACTGGAACCTCGCTGTTCCCCACTGCCATGTTCTCGCTGCCACCAATGGTATTGTCACCTAATGCAGTGGAACTGGAACCTTGCTGTTCCCCATTACTATGTTCTCGCTGCCACCAATGGCACTGCCGTCTAATCTATTCCAACCTGCAGAGGCGTAACTTGAAGTTCTTGGGCCCTGGTGCAAAAAGTGATAGGGGGCTCCTGCCAGTTACCATGTGCCATTTCCAATACACATAATTCTTCTTATGTGTCAATGGGAACCCGTAGCAGCTGCTACCGCTGCACCTCATATAGCTACGCTGTCCTACATAAAACACGGACCCATTCAAGCAACAAGTAATGATATTTTCCAATACATTTTTGTTAGAATTAAAGATTGTAATAGCAATTTTTTTAAGTTTAATAAAGATAATTCATATTGGATCAATAATGTATTTCTATTTGGTGCCCTGGTAAAAAGCTGTGTAACAAATTATATTAAAAAAATATATATTTAAATGTCTCTTTTTCCCTGCGTTAATGCATCTGATTTAGATGCCTAAAAAATAACAACTGCATAATGCAAGTCTATAATGTAGCATGAAAAAAAGAATGAACATTGTTGCATGTGACTGTTACAGCTGCAGGTCATACTGTACCTTGCTATCAATTAAGTGTAGTAGCACATTAGTAATAATAAAAACTGTCTTATTCAAGGGCAATCCCTTAAGAGTCATAATTGTCTCTATCCATAAGTAACAATTTTATATATCACACCTAAAATTATTTAACATGTTGGATATATACTGGAAGAGATCTTATTCTGACCATAGATCTCTGAATCTAGTCCACTTCTTATACAAAGAACGATTTACTCTCAGAATGAGTTATATGGTATTAATTTACACAATAGCATTACAAATGTTCAGTCTACATTTTTTTTTTTTTTTGCAAACTACCATTTTGGGATACATACACCTTTTAGATCACTTTTTAGTTCAATTTTTGGGGAAACAAAGCGACCAAAAAATAAAATTTTGCTTTGAATATTCTTTTTTTTCTATGGTGTGCACCACACGGGATAAATAATGTTATACTTTAATAGACCTGCCTATTATTCACATGGCAATATCAAATATACTTAGCTTTTTTATTTTTTTATTTGTAAAATGGCAAAATAGTGGTGTTTTGAACTTTTAATATTTTTATTATTTTATATTTTTACTTTTTTTTTACTTGCACTTTTATTCCTCATAGTGGGTGCTAACACTTGTACACTGTTCTGTAATAGTACTATGTTGCATGTAATAATATTATACCTTGCTTATGGCATGGTGCATTCGGAGTAGTAAGATGGCAGCTAGAGATGGGCGAATCAATTCTAACGAAGTGGAATTCGTTTAGAATTTCAGGAAAACTTCAATTCTGAACGAAGTCGAAGTTTGGGGTTATTCGCGGGAATGAAGCGTGCTTTTGATTGATAAAATGGCTGCGAGCACATGGCGTTACATGGGGCAAAGAATTCTGGGAGGAAGAAGGGCAAAGCCTACATGACATGTGCAGAGATGAAGCCAATCAGAGACCGGCGGGATTCTGTGACGTCACCGCACTATATAAATCCAGGCGCGACGCTGGGAGCTGATACCGCTCTCACTGTACTGATTAGGGAAGGTGCTGCCGCGGCTGATTGTTACTGAAGAATTGATTTTTATACAGCGATTTTTGTGGGGTGTCTCAGCTTGTCTCAGAGACTGCTTCTCTTAATGTTCTATTTCTGATTTTTTGGTGTATTGGAATTGAAGTCCAGTGTGCATCCAATTCAGCTGCATATACATTTTAATGCTATCTGCTCAGTTCTTGAGCACATTGAATATACAAAGGTTATCTAAGCCTGTTGCTGTTGTATTCAGTTAAAGAAACAGCGTTTTTACAATCCAAATACCACTTAATTTTTGGTTGCTCATTTCTTTTGCGCAATTTACATCCAAGGGTTAACTAAGTATTTTTCTGCAGTTGTATTCAGTAAAAGAAACTTTCTTTTTCACCGCCAAGAAGAAATCTTGCCTGTAGCATAATTCATATCCAAAGGTTAATTGCAAGTTATTTTGCAGTTGTGCTCTGTAAAATACACGCCGTTTTAACATGCTACAAAGCTGGTAATTTTTGGCAGTACATTTCTTTTGCACAATTTACATCCAAGGGTTAACTTAAGTATTTTTCTGCAGTTGTACTCAGTAAAAGAAACGTTGTTTTTCAACGCCAAAGAGAAATTTTGGCTATAGCATAATTCATATCCGAAGGTTAATTAAGCCTGTTTGTGCTTTTATAGTCATATGAAAAAGTTTGGGCACCCCTATTAATCTTAATCATTTTTAGTTCTAAATATTTGGGTGTTTGCAACAGCCATTTCAATTTGATATATCTAATAACTGATGGACACAGTAATATTTCCGGATTGAAATGAGGTTTATTGTACTAACACAAAATGTGCAATATGCAGTAAACCAAAATTTGACCGGTGCAAATGTATGGGCACCCCAACAGAAAAGTGACATTAATATTTAGTATATCATCATTTTGCAAGAATAACAGCCTCTAGTCAATTCCTGTATCTTTTAATCAGTTACTGGATAATTGATGAAGGTATTTTTGACCATTCCTCTTTACAAAACAATTCAAGTTCAGTTAAGTTTGATGGTCGCCGAGCATGGACAGCCCGCTTCAAAGTATTCCACAGTTGTTCAATGATATTTAGGTCTGGGGACTGGGATGGCCATTCCAGAACATTGTAATTGCTCCTCTGCATGAATGCCTGAGTAGATTTGGAGCTGTGTTTGTGATCATTGTCTTGCTGAAATATCCATCCCCAGCGTAACTTCAAATTCATCACTGATTCTTGTTAGTGTTGAGCGATTACGTTGGCTATCGACATCGGGCGATAGTCAATAGTCGGCCACCATCGATAAGGTTTTTCGATAGTGAGCAGTCGATTATGAGCGATGACCATTAAAGTCTATGGGAGAGCAACAACACCTTCATTCTTACACCCAAACAGGGCTGGAGAAGCTGGAATTAACATCCACAACAGTCAAATGGATATGTGCTACATCTTAGGCAACACACTTAGGTTATAAAAGCCACAGAAAAAAAAACCACACACCATTCACTATCCCTGTCTTGTACCACAGCATGACCCTTAAACCTGCATCACCCACAAATTAAAAAGTGCCAGAAGGCAGTATGATTTGAACCATCATCTTACTTGAACTGGACATTGAATATCCCTGTCCTGGAACGCAGCATGAGCCCCAAACCTGCATGACCCCCAGATTTTAAAAGTGCCGGAAAAAGGAGTCTTTCAACCACCATTTTAGTTTCACTGGACATTGACTATACCTGTCCTGGGCCACAGCATGAGCCCCAAACCTGCATGACCCCCACATTTAAAAAGTGCCGGAAAAAGGAGTCTTTCAACCACCATTTTAGTTGAACTGGACATTGACTATAACTGTCCTGGGCCACAGCATGAGCCCCAAACCTGCATGACCCCCACATTTAAAAAGTGCCGGAAAAAGGAGTCTTTCAACCACCATTTTAGTTTCACTGGACATTGACTATACCTGTCCTGGGCCACAGCATGAGCCCCAAACCTGCATAACCCCCAAAATTTAAAAAGTGCCGGAAAAAGGAGTCTTTCAACTACCATTTTAGTTTCACTGGACATTGACTATACCTGTCCTGGCCACAGCATGAGCCCCAAACCTGCATAACCCCCAGATTCAAAAAGTGCCGGAATAAGGAGTCTTTCAACACCATTTAGTTTCATGGCATTGCTATACTGTCCTGGCCACAGCATGACCCCAAACCTGCAAACCCCAGATTTAAAGGTACGGAAAAGGAGTCTTAACCACCATTTTAGTTCACTGGACATTGACTATACCTGTCCTGGGCCACAGCATGAGCCCCAAACCTGCATAACCCCCAGATTTAAAAAGTGCCGGAAAAAGGAGTCTTTCAACCACCATTTTAGTTTCACTGGACATTGACTATACCTGTCCTGGGCCACAGCATGAGCCCCAAACCTGCATGACCCCCACATTTAAAAAGTGCCAGAAAAAGGAGTCTTTCAACCACCATTTTAGTTTCACTGGACATTGACTATACCTGTCCTGGGCCACAGGGGGTGCGGTGAGAGCCCAGGCTGGCGTCCGTCATCTATTAACACGCAGGTTAAAATGCCCTGATGACGCAGCAACGAAAACTGTCATGCTGAAGCAGAGTGCGGAAGCGGAAGTGTGAGAACTCCAGCCTTCCTCAGTACACAGTCAATACCTGGGTAGCGCTTGCCCCTCCGTATGAGTGTGGACCAATTGAGCTTCACTTGGAAATACTGGTGGTTAACGCTCCTGTTACACCCAGGTGCCCTTTATCTTGGCATTCTTTTTCTCATTTTACTCAACGTGCTGGAGAAAATGGTCTCTGTACTTTGTTCTCTGTCCGTGCTCCATACTCCATGTCCTCTGAATAACCTACATCTGGTCAAGTTTTCCTGTACCTCCCTTGTACAATTCAGAGGAATTTTTTTAACAGCTATTTTGTACATGCAAGTTTTTTAGTACTTTAATTCTAGAAAACACATTTTTAAAATCGGATGGAATCCCACCATGTCTTTGTTTCTCTTTTTTAATTGTATTAAATGGGTTGTCTCAATAAAGGGATTGATAGCTATGTTAAAGATCTTGCAAAAACAAGTCATTTTGCAATATGTGTCCATTAACAGTGTCCTACCTATTCCTGTTTCTGACAGCACCATCACCCTTGAGCCACTCTTGACCATTGTGAAGAACAAATGTCTGTTAGAAACAACATTTTTTAGAATAGGACTTGTAGTATAGCTGCATGTCACAGCAAAATGCCTCCAAAAATTCAAAGCATGACCCTTGAGCCACTTTGGACAATTGTGAAGAACAAATGTCTGTTAGAAACATTTTTTAGAATAGGACCTGTAGTATAGCTGCATGTCACAGCAAAATGCCCCCAAAAAATTCAAAACATGACCCATGAGCCACTTTTGACAATTGTGAAGAACAAATGTCTATTAGAAACAAAATTTTTTAGAATAGGACCTGTAGTATTGCTGCATTTCAAAGCAGCATGACCCCAAAAAATTATAAAAATGACTTCTCAGCCACTGTTAAAAATTGTGAAGGAGAAATGCCACTTAGAAGCCACATTTCTGTTCCAAAGGACCATGATTATTGCTGTATCTCACAGCAACATGACCCCAAAAAATTATAAATATGACTTCTCAGCCACTGTTAAAAATTGTGAGGCAACATGACCCAAAACCATTGACAATGTGAAAAATTCTAAAGATGAAGTGAGTAAATGGAATATGGTTTTGTCATGAAACCTTGGTGTCTTTTAGTCTCCTCACAGCAAAACCAGCAAAATGAACTGTTGGGAATTGAGAATAAAAATTGCAGTAAGAAATGATCATTTTAAAAATAAGTTTTTCAAGAGGACCATTTCTGTTTGGAGAGGAATGTGAAGTAGACCAGCAACTAATCAGTGACCTCGGCAATTGGGGCCACAACATCATCAGAGATCCATGCCTGATTCATCTTGATGAAAGTCAAACGATCCACATTATCTGTGGAAAGCCGGATGCGTTTGTCTGTAATGACTCCTCCGGCTGTGCTGAAGGTCCACTCAGATATGACGCTGGCTGCTGGGCAGGACAACACCTCTATGGCGTGGCGAGCCAGCTCGGGCCATTCGTCCATTTTGGATACCCAGAAGTCTATTGGGTCCGGAACACATACAAAAACATCGGTGTTGAGACGCAGATAGTCGTGCACCCTGATCTTAAGCTGGTCTCTGGGTGTTGTATCTGTGGCCTGCATTGCATGCGTTGGTGAGGTGTTAAATAAAGATTGCCAAAGGTCACCCATTAGGCTTTTGCCACCTTGCCTGCTGCTGCCGCTGCTACCGCTATGGCAACTTGGCACTCTACTGCTGTCACGTCGCTGATGTTGTTCCACCGTGACATTTGGGGAACGTGAAGCAGACGCAACAGATGTCTCCAGTTGATCAATCAGCAAGGTCTCCATTTCCTGCATTTTCACAATTTCATCGGTCTTCATTAGGCAGTGGTTCGGGGTCCAGAGCTAGTGCAAGGTGGCGCATCAGCTATCAGGGTGCATCATCTCAGGCAAGTGCAGGTCGTCAAACTGGCAGAAGGAGAAGGGGTAGGATGGGTCTCTGGTGGTGCTGGTGGTACTCGGGTGACGGTGGAGGCTGAAGCGGAGGCTGATCCCTGATCATGACTCTGAGAGACATGGGCAGCTGAGGAACGCTTGGTGGTGGCGGAGGAGGAGGAGGCGGAGACAGAGGGTGTGACAGTGGTTGGAGGCCCGGCGTCGGTCTGGCCTTTTTTGGCCAAGTGTTCCCTCCATTTCAACTCATGCATTTGCTGCATGTGACTAGACATGTTGGTGGTGGTTAACCACTTAAGGTTCTTGCCTCTACTTATGCGTTTACGGCAAAGGCGGCATATGACATCGCTGGGTGAATCAGAGGCTTGCTCAAAGAAGACCCAGGCTTGAGAGGTCCTGGACCTTTTTGACGGCGATAAGCGAGGAGCGGGGTTTGCGCTGACCGTGGCTGGCGGAATCATATCAGCGGACTTCTGCGACCGCCCTCTCCCTTTTTGTGGCGGGACCCGTATTGACACTACCCCATCGTCTTCCTCCTCGTCCACTGATGAAGCGCTCGCAAGCAAATTCTGCGGAAAAGACCAGGATGGATCCGCAATGTCGTCATCATCATCATCATCAACACAGGTGACTTGGTCGTCCTGACTTACTGCATCCAGAAGCTGCGGGCTACAAGCAAGGGGCACTGCAAGGCGTTGCCGACCGCCCGGGATTTTTGCCGTTTGCCCGGCTTCCTTCACCTCCTCTGATGGCATCAGTAACGGGGCTCCAACAACTAAATCATCCCTTGATTTTTTAACATCCTTCTGACCCCAAACCCTTTTTGTCATCAAAGAGGTCTTTTAACAATGGGTTTCCACAGTGTTGGGGGACACGATTGAATTTTTGGGGCTTTATGTTGGACGGATGCTGATGTCTGATACGCATTTGGGCCGTGACTGCGAGGACAGGGGGTAAGACTGCTAGATGCAGGGGTTTCATTAACCCCCTGAAGACAGATTGGCGACATTTCTTACTTAGATCACCAGGGGCCCGACCCACAATGAAAGGCCTGCGGCCTGCAAAGACGTCCGCTGCTCGGTTGTCGCCAGCACTGGAAGAGCCCCCTTCTCCTCGTCCCACCTCCATGTCTAACCCCCCCTTTGGGTCTTTACCACCTCATTTCGCCCATGTTCAGAAATATAAAAATTTGAGAAGGGGATGGAAATTTTTTTGAAATTCTCTATTAAAAAGACGGCAAATCACACTAAACCCCCCCCAAACCTCAACAAAACAAAATTGCTGGATTAAAATTTAACCAAGTTCACAAAAAATCGGACTGGGCAAAAGTCAAAAAACACGTATCTGTTAGTTTTCGTATAATACACGGGATTTTTTTTCACCCTTTAATTCACCTGTGGTGACTATAAATTCTTTTTAAGATTTTCGTGGGGAAACTGCGTCAATAACAAAGCTGGGTGCGCAAAAGTCAAAAAACACTTTTCTTTATTTTTCGTATAATACACGTATTTTTTTTTCACCTTTTTAATTCATCTGTGGTGACTAAGAATTGCTGTTTTAAGATTTAAGGGAAGCTGCTCAAGAACAAAACTTTGGGCGCAAAATCAAAAAACACGTAACTTTAGTTTTCGTATAATAAAAACGGATTTTTTGCACCTTTTTAAATTTACCTTGGGGACTATAAAAAATTGCTGTTTTTAAATTTTACGTGGGAAACTGCGTCAAAGAACAAAGCTGGGTGCCAAAAGCAAAAAACACGTATCGTTATGTTTTCGTATAATACACTTTTTTTTTGCCCCTTTTTCATTCACCTGTTGCTAAAAATTGCTTTTTTAAGATTTACGTGGTGTGCGTCAATGAAAAAAGCTGGGGTGCGAAAAGTCAAAAAAACATTATCTTTTTATGTTTTTGTAAAATCCGGGTATTTTGCACCTTTAAAATTCACCTGTGTGATAAAATTGCTGTTTTAAGATTTAGTGGATGCTGCGTCAATAAACAAAGCGGGTGCGCAAAAGTCAAAAAAATTTCGTTATTTTTCGTTTTTAAACGGGTATTTTTGGCAACAAAAAACCTGTGCTGTTTCAAATTTGTGGATTGAAAATTTAACTGAAAGGTGGATAATCAACACGGGTGGAAGGGTAAAATTGAAAAAAGAAACCTATCTGAAATGTTATGATAATAAAATGGAGTTTGCACCTAAAAAAAGACCTGCTTTTTAAAATATGTGTATCCAATTTAAGTTCAGGCTGCCCATTCCGAAATTTTCAATAGCAAACTTTAATAATAAAGATTTTGCAGTGCAATTTTACCTAAATCTTGGGAAATTTTTTTCCCTGTTCTTTTTAGTAAGCTTGTCTTGTTCCCCCCCGGGGCCCCCCCCCCCCGCCCCGCTCCCCCGTGACAGCGGGAGATGCTGCTTTAAAAAAATCTAGCTAATACATAAAAAACTTCAAATCTCTAATCAAAAAATTGAAGGATCCACTAATGTAAGTTTCTTGTGCAGAATGACTAATTTCGCTGACGTTTGGCCACAGGGAAGGCACGACCTTTCCTAGAGAGCTGAAGACACTAAAGGGTGAACAGGAAAAGCTGTTTTTATGTAATTTAAAGGTCATGTAATTTTTCCAGCCATCGCAACCCTAACCCTCCCAGTCGACGTCGACACCTCCACCCTGCTTATTCTGTAATCTGATTTGTGGCGCCAAAAATTACGGGGAAACGCCAAAAATGGCGCGACTTAAAAGATATGCACAATTTTAACCTTTTAATTTTCGCATGATCGAAAAAATTTTAAACACCCTAAAAACCGCCGTTTTCATTTTCCCCATAAAAAAAACGCTCAAAAACAATTCTTGTACATTTTTCTGAAGAAACGCGATACGATTGAATCCATGCGACCCTCAACTTTAACAAGATTCCCGGTGGCCGACATTGGCCACACAGCCCCAAAGCATGATGGAACCTCCACCAAATTTTACAGTGGGTAGCAAGTTTTTTTTCTTGGAATGCTGTGTTTTTGGGACGCCATGCATAACGCCTTTTTGTATGACCAAACAACTCAATCTTTGTTTATCAGTCCACAGACCTTCTTCCAAAATGAAGCTGTCTTGTCCAAATATGCTTTTGCATACTCAGGCGACTCTGTTTGTGGCGTGCTTTCAGAAACGGCTTCTTTTCCGCATCACTCTCCCATACAGCTTCTCCTTGTGCAAAGTGTGCTGTATTGTTGACCGATGCACAGGGGACACCATCTGCAGCAAGATGATGCTGCAGCTCTTTGGAGGTGGTCTGTGGATTGTCCTTGACTGTTCTCACCATTCTTCTTCTCTGCCTTTCTGATATTTTTCTTGGCCTGCCACTTCTGGGCTTAACAAGAACTGTCCCTGTGGTTTTCCATTTCCTTACTATGTTCCTCACAGTGGAAACTGACAGGTTTAAATTCTCTGAGACAATTTTTTGTATCCTTCCCCTGAACAACTATGTTGAACAATCTTTGTTTTTCAGATCATTTGAGAGTTGTTTTGAGGAGCCCATGATGCCACTCTTCACAGGAGATTCAAATAGGAGAACAACTTGCAATTGGCCACCTTAAATACCTTTTCTCATCATTGGATACACCTGGTTATGAAGTTCAAAGCTCAGTGAGGTCACAAAACCAATGTTGTGCTTCAGAAAGTCAGTAAAAAGTAGTTAGGAGTATTCAAATCAATAAAATGATAAAGGCACCCAAATTTTTGCACCAGTCAAAATTGGTTTAATACATATTGCACATTTTGTGTTAGTACAATAAACCTCATTTAAATCCGTAAATTTTTCTGTGTCCATCAGTTATTAGATATATCAAATTGAAATGGCTGTTGCAAACACCCAAAATATTTAGAACTAAAAATGATTAAGATTAATAGGGGTGCCCAAACTTTTTCATATGACTGTATATTCAGTAAAATACACATTGTTTTTAAACGGCACATACAAGTAAATTTTTCCTGGCCATTTGTGGAGCGCAATTTATAGCCAAGGGTTACCCAAGCTTGTTAGTGGGTTCATTTGGAGTCAAATACAGGGTGTGCATTTATCATATACAGATATCTTCATTAAACAGAGTCTATACATTTTAGAACAAACAGTATGTCAGACAGAGAGGTGGCAGGCTCTTCACCTGCGAGTGGCAGTGGCACAAACATTCCTGGAGCAGGCACAGGTCATAGCACAGCAAGGGGACGTCACAGCAGGGGTCACAGGGTGAGGCCAGAACTGCCGGTGTCATCTAGCGGCCGTGTGTTGTTCAGCAACCCAATGGTTCTTGATTGATTGACTAGGTCATCCACTTCCTCCCAGATGACATCTGACAACCCCAGCCAAGAGTCGGTGGGAACGTCAGACTCAACGCTTAGGTGGCATGGCCCGGGAGTGGGTCCGCGGTCCTCACCTGTCCTCAACCCGCCACTGTCCCATAAGGTTCCCTCAGCCAGAGATGTGGTCAGGGCTCAGCGCCACTATACAGCGAGGACGAACAATTTGAGGACAGTCAGCAGCTACTTGGCAACGAAGAGGTGGGGCAGACACCCCCTGCTTCTTGCAGTATTGATGTGGATAGGGGCATGGGAGGTTTTTTGGCGAGCGGTAAGCCTCTGCATACCAAGACCATTGAGGAGGACAGCAGTGACAATCAAACACTCATGAAGTATAAACGGGGTGGTTTGAATCCAGTTTCGGCATTACACCAGTTTGTTCACATGCTGCAAAACTGGCTTTGTATGAAAAAGGGGAGGCCCTCCCCTGTTAACGGTGGAGAAAGGGGAGGTCCTCCCCTGTTAACGGTGGAAAAAGGGGAGGCCCTCCCCTGTTAACGGTGGAAAAAGGGAGGCCCTCCCCTTTTAACGGTGGAAAAAGGGGAGGCCCTCCCCTGTTAACGGTGGAAAAAGGAGAGGCCCTCCCCTGTTAACGGTGGAAAAAGGAGAGGCCCTCCCCTAATAATGTTGGAAAAAGGGGAGGCCCTCCCCTGTTACCTGTTTATCAATTTCCCCCTGTTTAATAATTTCCCCCTGTTAATATATTTATTCCTGTTCATCATCTCCCCCCTGTTCAATAATTTCCCCCTGTTGATATATTTATTCCTGTTAATCAATTTCCCCCTGTTCAATAATTTCCCCGTTAATATATTTATTTCTGTTCAGCAATTTCCCCGTTAATATATTTATTCCTGTTCAGCAATTTCCCCATTCATAATTTTCCCCGTTAATATATTTATTCCTGTTCATCAATTTCCACCTGTTCATCAGTTCCTGTCTGCCCATGTTCCCGACCTTTCTGCTATGTTACCTGACCTCGAATCTCCGCCGCCTGCCCTGACCTGTTGGCCTGACCTTTGACTATAAGTTTCGACTTACGATTCGGTACCTCACTGCGCCTCGGCTGCCACCGCAAGCTAGTTGCGCCAGGGGTAGCGACCTGGTAGGACTCCCGCCACAGAAAGTCCATCCTGCCTTGCGGCGGGCTCTGGTGAAAACCGGGACCTACTTAGACCCCGCTCTCTGGCGTGGCCGCTACCACCGCTAGCGGTGGTCCAGAGAAGCCACTACCCGTGTCGTTACAATGGCTGAAGTGAATGCCAAGTTTCCTGGCCAGTTCTTTGAATGGTGCAGAGTCCACCACTTGAAAAGGGAGGGACTGCAGTACCACCAACTTGGACAGGAGCACGGTCAGCTTCTGCACTTAGGGATGGCTAGACGCATACTGCTGTCTCTTGGCAATCGTCTCGGTGAACGACTGCTGGCACCTTGAGTGCCGAGGAGCAGGAGTATCTGGACCGGTAGATGATATATTAGACAGGGGGTGGTCTTCCGCAGAGGTGGTGAATCCTTGGCTGCCTGAAATGGGAGGCGGGCCACTGGGTGCTACAACTGTTGGGACAGGATGGACCACCACATCTGAAACACGTATGGTGACACTGCATGATGTATATGCAGGGCCGTGGTGCCAACGTTAGGTCCCTGGTCATGCTTTACTTTCTGCCCACAGATTCTACATATAGTTATGTTCAACCCTCCTCTGGTGTCTCGTCAAAAAACTGGCACACCGCCGAGTAGGTGATTTTACCACCAAAGCTCCGCACTGACTGTTACCGCCGCTGACCCGGTGAGCCCCTGTGCCGCTACTTTCTGGGACCTGCAAAGTGGGTGGTCTAAATCATGGCCGTTTGGCTCCCAACCTCGCACTGCTGCCACCCTGCTGACTCCCGGCCACACTACCGACTTACGGGCTGCGCCACTGCCTGACACACAAGCTGCTGCTCTCTTCTCCCAATGATAATGATGAACCCTTGTACACTGTTGGTCTGGATCAGCTAATAGCATCACATGGCTTTCAAAACCACCAGTATGCTGATGACACCCAACTTTACATCTCCGGCCCAGACATTGTCTGTCGTCCAAAGCCTCCTTCTTCTCCTCCCGTCTCCTAAAACTTGTAGAGATAACGGAATGCTTCCAGGGCCGGGAAAATGGGTAGTCGAGGGTAGGCGACCGTGTAGGGCGCCACTTCATCCCAGGGAGAAAAGGGGGCACAAGGAGGCATGGAGTGGACTGAATTTTCCGTTTGGGGGGTACTTTATGCCTTGTTTAACTAGGGCACCAGAATAACTTGTCCCAGCCTCGCCTGCTTCTCCCGGCTCCCATGTGCGATCGGCTACATCGATTAGTGTTTGCCTGTCACCGCTGTCCTCCTCAACGGTGTCGCTGTACAAAGCCTGACCGCTCGCAACATAACCTCCCATTGCAACTCTCCTCATCAATATTTGTCCGCTTCTGCAAGAAGCAGCGGATGTCTTAGCCACCTCTTCGCTGCCCACTGTCCTCAAATAGTAGGTCCTCACTGTATAGTGGCGCAGAGGCCACAGCACATAGTAGTTCTCTGGCTGTGGGAAGCGAACGGCACAGAGGTGGGTTGAGGACAGGTGAGAGCCCCTCACCTGCTTCCGGGCCATGCCAACTAGGGGGTGTGTGTGACAAACCCACCGACTCTTGGCTGGGGTTGTCAGATGTAATCTGGGAGAAAGTGCATGACCTAGTGTGTGGTCAACACATGGCCGGTAGAGGACACCGGATGCTGTGGCCTCGCAGGGTGACTCCTGCTGTGACGTCCCCTTACTGTGCTGCGATCTGTGGTGGCTCTGGTAACCTACTACTGTGTTCTTTGACGCTATGGTAGGATCGTAGCCCTCAGCTTGTTTTTTTCCAGCTGGTTCTGCCATGACTTTTCAAACTGAATTCCTGCTTCAGTTTTCTGGTCAGTTTTGCCCCCGTTAGTGCCCAGGGAATTTTAGAGTGAAGTAATTTTAAGAGTGGCGGCAGTCATGTGCGTGTCATACTAAAACACAGCATTGTATGAAGACCAAACCAAGCTCCCTCTGCATATTTAAGCATGGCACAACGTTCTACAGCACCCTACAGGCTCTGTGCAGCCTGGAAATAGCTGTTTTTTAACGCGATTCGTCCCGAAGTAATTCAGACCGAAACTAATTTTGTCGGAAAATTCGGCGAAGTCGGCGAACCGAATTTTTGAGAAATTCGCCCATCTCTAATGGCAGCCATGGAGACTTTTATTAGGCCCTGAGCTGCCATGACAACTTGTGAATGTATAGCTATCTCAGAAACATGTATGTCAATGGAACAATGCGCAACACCATTTTTTTAATTTCTTTAATGCCACAGATGCTATTACCATGAAATCTATGGGGTTAAAAAGTAGGGATCCAAGTTATCTTTAATCCCGTCCATTAAGCGGCAGGTCCCAGCTGTAGCTAATATGCATTACTTGTCATGTATAGTGTGGGCTCAGCGAGTTAGTCTGCTCTATATCCCTTTAACAATGGCATGCTGTAAATATATGGCAAATGTTGGTAAGGGGTTAATATTGTAGACGGTCATGTTTATATTACCATATAATACAATACAAAAAGGCAACTGTGACAACTGTAGGAGAAATGTGTCTTCGTCTGGAACTTTCCCAAGGGATAAGAACTGAACTGTCCAAATAGGATGACCCTTTAACCAGTGCCTGACCGGTCCATTCAGATTTTCTTTTTTCTTAGTTTTTATTTTTTTACACTGTATTATTTTTTTTCACCTCCAGGACAGGTTAAGCTTTATTTTTATGTAATTTTTACATTAGTTTATTTTTTCCTTTTTTTAATGCAGAGGAAATAGTAAAGAAAAAGATAAATCTGTTTTTCACATTTTTAATTAATTTATTTTTTAACATAAAAAGTGGTACGTGTGTGCATGTTTTATTGTTAATTTATTATACATACTGTGCCCCCCATCAGGTCAGAAAAAGACCTCTGAGGGGAATTTCACATCCATTATTTTTTTTTTAAATTTTCCCTGTAACTGATATATTAACACCAGTTACAGTGGAAGAACAGGGGGAAACAGCCTCCTGTACTTACTACAGAGCTTATCAGGGTCTGTTAAGACCCAGCAGCATCTGTAACTACTGAGGCCCAGGGGTAATGTGCCAGCAGGCTTCCTACTATTCTATATATACAGCACTCATTGAGCGGCTCTCAACTCGCAATTAGTATACAGCTGCAGAGTCTGCATGGACGATCTAGAACGTCCGTGCATAGATAAATGACCACCTCCCAGAAGTTTATAATCAATGGGCAGTTGGCAAACAGCTAAATAAGTGCCTGTGGGTGCTTTCACACAGCGCAGATTTGGTGCAGTTTTAGCTGCGCTCCAATTAGACTGCCTTTATTACCAGCAAGCTTCTTTCACTTACCTAAACTGTTTGGAAAATGAGTAATCAATTAGTGTGTATAATCCACAAGGCTTCAAACACAGTAAGGCTATGTTCACACGGTGTATTTGCAGGTCGTAATTACGCCCTGCAATTACGCCGTGTGACCTGGGGCGGGGTGGGAGCGGGGGACTGAGCAGGGGGCCGGCACTTCTCGCCGGCCCATAGACTTGAAATTGCCATGCGCGCTAATACGGACCGCAATAATTTCAACAATGTCAATTTATCTCCCCGCCCGGCGGCATTCGGCCGGGCGGGGTGAGGGAGGACGTAATCCATATTCTCTATGAGAACTGTCTGATAATAAACCCGGTAATGAACTGGGCGCACTTTCGGGGCCGCTAATACGGACCGAATACGCCCATTTTAAGCCCGTGTGAACATGGGCCTCTCACTGATTACTTACTTGAAACACCTCCTTCCAAACAATTTAGACGCGACTGAAAGAATTATTCTGGTAAAAAAAGCAGTTTAATTGAGCACAGTTAAAACTGTGCAACGCGAAAAACTGCGCTATGTGAAAGCACCATAAGGCTCCTTTTTCATTGAGTTTATGGCCTCCGGTTGTGATATCTATCAGGATAACTTGAAAACTTTATGCCAATGAATGTTGTGGTGAGGCTGTGACAGAGTCATAGAAGGCCAAATTAGACTAAATTTGCTCTATTTACTGAATGTATTCACTGCTTTTAATGCTTACATACAAAGGTTATATTTAAACTACATTTGCCCTAAGGATTCTAATGAGCACCCATCATACGCCCCACTCTAGTATATCACTTGAAAAAATATACAACAAATGCTGTCTCATCTATATACAACTGCATAGACCCCTCAGACACAATGCCTATCCCCTTTTGCTGCCTCTCGACCAATTCCTCCTCCTCCCCTCTAGATCCCCTCCCTAGAACTACTACACCTGAGACCAGGTTCATGAGGCAACACTGCGCCACACAGCAGCCTTATTATTCAACAACTATATACACACATAAATCACCAAACATATTGCGCACAAATGACAGTATACGACAGCCAAATACCCATTGCCCAAGACCAAGAACCGAACTTGGGGGGCTGAGGACTTGGAGCCACGATACACCATAGGGATCAGAGTCTGGCGACATCCTTCTTTTTACCCCCACCGTCACCCCCGCTTCAGGGCACCCAAAAGCCACCTCAGCGGCTAACCCGTAAACTATAACCTGCTCACCAAGGACGCTGCCCTGTGGAGGCCGAACCTTCGCCAAGCCCTGTCCACCCGACACTGGGAGCCCAAGCGAGCCTACTCCCCCACACTTTTTCCACCAGCGACTCCAAGGACCCCAACCCCCCCTACTGCGACATTAGACCACCACCCATGATCCACCACCGCTCGTCCATTTCAGATCATACCTCCCGCTAGACATCCTCCAAACCTAACCAATCTAGGAGGAGGGTGGGACTGCTTGATCCCTGCTGACCGCAGCAACTGTTCCCCCAAACCCCGCGCGGGGCCCGGGGTGCGGCTATATACACTGGCTCCGCCCCGACTTCACGCGCGTGGACTTCCGCCCCCTCCTAACGCCGACCGCAAACGGCCGGCGCGTCTGGGTCATGTGGGGCCCTCCCATTAGGGCTGGGCTGCGCCCCCATGTCCGGACCCGGTCTTGACCCTAGGCAATATGCCTATCCCTTTTGGCTGCCTCTGACCAATCTCTCCCTCCCCCCAGATCCCCTCCCCAAGAATACAACCGGAGACCTAGGTTGGTTAAAATGCCACAGCAGCCGTTTATTAAACCATATAACATAAACACACATATTGCAAGTAATTGAGTATACGCCAAATACCCCATCTTTCCCCAATAATCCAGAACCAACCTTGGGGCTGAGGTCCTTGGAGCCACGATAAACCATAGGACTCAGAGTCTGGCACATCCTTCTTTTTAACCCCCAGCCGTCACCCCCGGCTTCAGGGCATCCCAAAAGCCACCTCAGGCGGCTAACACTCGAACACAATAACCTGCTCCCCAAGGACGCTGCCCTGTGGAGCCCGAACCTCTGCCAGCCCTGTCCACCCGAACACTGGGAGCCATCTAGCCTGACTCCCCCACACTTTTCAGCGTCTCCAAGGACCCCAACCCGCCACATGCAAGCGATCATGACTCCTCATGATCGTGAAGCCCCCCACAGGCCCCAAGGCCTCCAGTTCCAGGCCCTCCCGTATGTTCCCAAGACCCAGATCCAAACCGACGGCGTTCAGGTGAACCCCGTCTCTCCGCCAAACTCCCCCCACACAGGTTCCAACTCCTATGACGCACAAAACAAAACCCCCATTCCTAAAACAAAAGAATGCCACCTGCTTCTGTTCACTTTAATTCTTGCTCTACTCTTGATCCCCTCTGCCGAATCCGCATGCCTCCAAGCTAAACCAGGCACAATGTCTCGACCCGACAAAAACACCATCGCCCGGTACAGGGACCACAGCCTGAGAAAATCGTATCGCATGTTCGCCCTAATAATCAACTCCCTAATGGGACGCAAACCCAATCGTTACCCCCCATCATGGAAAACAACCATAGTCCGGAGCCCGGGTATCGCGAGGAAACGAACAAGCTGAAACTCCGTAGAAACCTGACTCCATTTAAGTCCTCGTTTCCCAATCCACTGAACTGTCGCCACTTCTCCATCCCGGGATGACCCATTGCCGGCCGCACGTCGCTGTCGCAAGCACCGCCCACTCATCCGCTCCCCAGTGCACAAACGAGTGGCCGAAGATCCAAATTAAACGACACCCTGTCAGAGAAAAAACACAACAACATCCAGAACCCCGCCAAATGTTACACCGCCCCCACGTAACCAAGTTTCATTTACAAAGAGCCCTGAATCAAGTGGGGGGCGAATATATAATTTATACCGGTCAGACTCCCACTGCCTATTCTCTTCCCCGCTGTCCGCATCTAACCCCCACCCTGCCGCTTCCGTTGCAGCACCTATCCTAGAAGGAATGGGCGCAAAATGAGTAGGATCCATCCCAATTTCCTTTCTCAGACAGCGACGAAAACCGCAGAAAATTGAAACCGGACAGAAAATTTTCCATCTGCATGGGTCAACAAGGGTCCTAGCTCCCCACCGTAATGTCGTCTGTACCCTGCCAAGACAACCGAACAGGGCACATATGGGAACCCCCGACCACCTCCCACTCGCAAAGGTTTTTCCCTTCCCCAGCTGATCCTCTTTGATCTACGTATGTGAATTAAAAGACAACCCCCGTAGCTGCAGATCTTCGTGCCGCAATCCCCCAGCCCACCGTTCCTGCTTGGGCTAAACCAATTCCCCAATCCGTAGATGCGCCAAAAACAGGCCAATGAAAACAAAAGCCAGAACGAAACAACACAACTCTCAAACCCCGAGTCGCATAACCTCCTCCAACTTGTCCCTACAGCGCTCCAGCAGCTGGAATACAAACCGGGCTACGTCCTATCCCCCCCTCACCTTTCCCGCCCGCCTATAACCCTTCACTGCTTGTAACAACACCAAAACTCTTGGTTACATCCCCCATGTCCTTGAGTCTTAGTTGAAAGCCAAACCTGCCTCAATCCCATAACCTTCGAGACCGACCAACCGCAATTAACCGCATGCCCAATAAAGCTTGAAGAGAGCGGTTTACTTTTAGAAATGAACCAGAGGATGGGGGGAAAGCATGAGGGCCCGCGCTCACTCTCCATCATGAAGCACGGGGCCCACCCCCACGCCACCCACTGATCCCACACTAAACCACGCATGAACGCTGCGAAACGATTCCCATGTCCCCCTAGCTAACATGACCTGAATCAGCTTGGGTAGCGGAACTGAAACCAAGGTCCATAGCTCCTCCCCGGGCACACCAACCCCATCCCCCTCCCCCCCCGTCGCCGCCTGCTCCGGTGCCAGGCTTCCCGAAAAACGATCCAGCTGTAACCGAGATAGAGCGTCAGCCAAATCATTCTGTACCCCCGGTACGTGCATAGCCACCACCCATGCATTTAAACCCAGGCACCTTAGCACCAACCGACGCAGCAGGCAAAGCACCGGGGGAGAAGAGGCCGATAGAGAGTTAATAGCCTGTACTACCCCCAGGTTATCACAATTGAAACGGATCTTTCTTGTTTACAAAAACTTGAACCCATAACTCTACAGCTCAGAACTATCGGGAACAACTCCAGTACGCCAAGTTTTTTACCAATCCCGATCCACACCCAACCCTACCGTCCAGACGCCCAGCGCACCATGCCCTTGGCAATATGTTCCAAATCCCTCTCTTCCTGCGGCATCTAGATAACACTCTTGTCGATGTCCGCGTAGTTAACCGCATTATCCACGATGATCGACCTCTTCCATTATGAATCCTCCTCTCTAAAGGATCTCACACCCTCAAGTCCCTCCACATACCTGCCGACAATCTTAATGAAATGATGTGGGGCCCTGACACCCTGCCCGTCGCTTGACCCATGCGTCTCTGAAAAAAACCCTGCCCATTGGCATTATCCTACAAGCAAAGTTTTCAGTTTTCCCAGCAGGGACGCAACTCCCGCAACGTACCCTTCTTGCAAGGACAACTAACCCTGGCAATGCTCCCTTCTCATATCCTCTAATTTCTCTTCCGGAAGGCGACATTCCATTAAAAAACCGAATCAATCTGTAACCGCCAAAAATAATGGTGTTGGTAAGGCCCTCGGTATTTTTTCAGGGGCTAACGGAACCCCAAAATGATTAGCCCCGCTACCCATGCATTGATGCCAACAGCACCCGCATCACCTCTGATCCGCTGGCCAATGTCACAAAAAAATCATCCAAAAAATGGATATATAGTATATCGGACGATAAACCCGACACACCCTTCCTCCACCTAATCCCGCACCCATACCCACTCCAAAAAGGAACTGAACGCCTCGAAATAATAACAGAGATCGAACAATCCATAGGTAGACACCGATCAACAAAAAACGACCCGTCCCAATAACAACCCAACAGCCTGGCACTTTCTGGATGCACCGGCAACAAGCGAAAAACAGATTCAATATCTGTTTTCCGTCATGATAGCCCCCCCATACCGTATAACCCTGAGCCACCGTATCGCAGCATCAAATGATGTCTAAACCACGGATAACATAGTTCCGGGTCAATACATCGATGACCTGATAACCCTGTTCCTGGAAGGATAGGTGATGATAGTCTAAATTTGTTTGGCTCTTTTTTCGTGAAACCACCCCCCAGAGGGGAAACCAACCAATATCCGGTGCTGGCAAGGAAGCAAATGGGTCTCGCATGCTCCCAATTCGACCTCTTTTGCCAACTTATTCCGCTACTCACCCCCGAGGTGTTAAAAGAGCCGATCGCAAATTTTTTAGTTGAAAAAGGGGACCTCATGTGGCGGGGTGATGGATCCTAAAACCCTCGCCAAAACCACCTCCTAATAACTCTTTCCGCTTGCCCCCCCCGATTCGGTACCTATTTAGGTACGGTTTCCATCGCGCCAAGCTCACTGGAGTCCACCCCCTTGCTGAAAACCCTCCCCCTTTCCCTTTTCCCTTGCGCAAACGTACCGAACGCGCCATGGGAAGTGGAGCTGCCGACCCGCACAGACGTGCTTAAAACGCAAACTAGCCCCGAACCTGCATTGGTTTCTCTTTGAAAATGCCCAGCAGAACCCCGACTTTAAATTCTTTCCTTAGTCCCACAAGACCCCGGTAACCCCCCCCACCCCTGCTGCCCAGTCAGCCAACCAGGTTCCCCACCCCCTGAAAAGGGCTGGCCGTATCGTGTCGGGGCATCACCCTTAACCACAACCCCTAGACAAAAAGATGTCCTTTTGGTCCCATCGGACTGGATTGGTCTAACCCCTTTCCTCTGACCGAAATTGTCGGTCATAAACGGAGCCAAGCCTAGCCCCCAAAAACCCTTGCGCCTCCCGATTGAGTCTAAATAACAAAACAGCCCGGAACAATGTTCCGGTGGTTTTTTGTTTTTTTCTCCCCAATTACAACATTATGCCAAAATATCGAAAAGGTCCCTGCATCCAATTCTGGAAAAGTCATGCGGTATCAACCGCCACCTCCCTTTTCTCCTCCTCTTTCTTCCTCTCGTCTCTCTTCCCTTCGCCAGATTAAATTTCTCCAAAGGTAAAATGAAAAAACTCGACGTATTCGTCCTGCAGATTTTTTCCCTTACTCTTTTTTTAGATCAGCCCCCAGAGGACCCTCAAAACAGACGTACACCTGCCCCCCCTAAGCCCTTCATCCAAACGTACACTATCCATCCGTATCCTGCTCCGTTTGAACTGATACGGTAACCCCACCCCACTAACTCCCCCGACTCCTCTTACCAAAAATCCCCTAATCCAATGGGGAGGAAAAGGCTTCCCCGTCGCTACCCCCCCCAAGCCTGACAATGGTGACGCCTGTCCCCCTGAAACCTGGAAACCGCGCTAAAAATTCCCTCAGACTACTAGCCAGCTCCAGCAATGCAGGACCCCCTTCCCCCCGCGAGCTTAAATCCACCCAAGCGCTACTCTTGCGACCCCGCCTTCTTCCCCGGCGGAGACAATACAGACAAAGACGTTGACCTCACCAGTGCTGCACGGGACTGTGATCCCGCCAGCCGCTGCCGCCCGATCCCAGAAGTCCGTTCTCCCATGTCCTCGATGGCCGCCCGTCACCCCCACGAATCCCATCCATACGTAGGTCGATCCTGCACGACAATGGACCTCTGAACGCCGACGAGTCACCGACTCCCTCTATACTCCGCCCCGCCGAATGGGCCCATTAAGCGCTCCTCTCGCCCCATCCTCCAGGACCGGCCGTCCACGATCCATCCCTGGAAATACCTGCTGGGCCCCGGTGCGAAATCCGTCCGTCTCCTTCTCCTCCTTCCCGCTGATCCGCAACCCTGGCGGGTCCCCACCGGAACATACGCCAGGATGGAACCCCGCCGATGCAGGAACCCGAGAAGTATGGAGCCACAGCCTTGGCGCCACCGCCTGGACTGGCTGGCGCCTGCTTGCGCTCCCATCTGGGCCGCCCAGCACGAGTGGATTCCATCCCGGCCGGTCGCGCGCCGACCGCCCAGATTAATCGCACCTGCACCGACCGGAGGTCCCGGATGGGCTCCCGTCTGCGAACGGCGTCCTTGGGGGTCACCTCAGGGCCTCCAACCTCTCAGGAGGCGGGTCCTGCGCCTAGTCGATGTGCGCCACCGGACCGGCACCCTCCGCCTGAGTGATAGAGGCCGCGTCTGCGGCCGCAGTAACCCCCCAACTGCGCCCCGCGACCTGCTATGCTCCAGCCAGGCGGGCCCGCTCGAGCATTTTCCGCTGCGCTCTCTGAGCTGCGCCGCATGCTCCCTCAATACCGCCTTCTGCCAGACATAATCCTCGGTCGTAGTGGGAACAGCGCGCGTCAGCAAACACTAACTGCATTGTTCCCTGCAGGACCGCGCAACGTTTTCCGTCGCGGCCCGGGGTGCGGCTATATACACTCGGCTCCGCCCCCCGGACTACCGACGGCGGCGCGAAACCTTTTCCGCCCCCTCCTAACGCCGCGCAACGGCGCGCGCCGGGTCATGTGGGCCTACCTATTAGGGACTGCGCCCACCATGACCGCCCGGTCTATAGTGATCAAATCGCATCATTTGGTCAGTCATGGTATACGAACCAAGCCATGACAAAAGCCACATGTGACAGTGTTTTGTTTCCTTGGATTTGTCACAATATAATTTATCTTTGAACTGTGAGGTTGACCAACTATGACTAGAAAAGACAGAAAGAGCAAGAGACAGTTAACATGACTGTATTCTAAACAGTGTTTAACCTTTAACTTTTTACTTAAAGGTAAGTAATTTCTGATGATTAGATTTAGAAGTGAGACAATACTATTGTGATGTCTGGGATTATCTATGCCCCTCTATGTAAATATTCTTAACATGCCAGCTTGCTATCTAATCATTTTGATGACTATCAATGTTATTTAGCATATGTTTAACTTTAAGCACCTGCACCTAACAGGACCCCCAAATATCATGTAGGATAATAAATGCTGCTGTTCTTATAGATCCTGGGTTAACCTGCAACCTCTGCACTTTTATAGTTTGGTTTTTTTTTAGAAATATTGAGATTTACTAAGCAAAATGTGCTACAGTTCTGTTATGATTTGCCCTAAAAAGTGGAAAAATTTTTACAAATTTTTTCATGTTTTTTCCCTTTTGGGCCAGTTCCCACGGTTTAAAATCCTTTTTTTTTTACGTTTGGGCTAAAAGGGGCCCGTCTTTTTTCAAGTTTTAGAAAATAATTTTTTTCCCCCCTTTTGGCGAATACGCCGGGGGGGGAATAAGTAATGGAAATTACCAGCCTATACCCCGCATTAATATTTTTTCCCAAGTTGGCCCCCCGCGCCCTTCCCCCCTCCCCCCCCGCCCAAACCGTTTTGCGGGGATTGCCA
The DNA here is from genome assembly GCA_025379985.1 of Phyllomedusa bahiana. Taxonomy (NCBI): domain Eukaryota; kingdom Metazoa; phylum Chordata; class Amphibia; order Anura; family Hylidae; genus Phyllomedusa; species Phyllomedusa bahiana. Next base: position 58,494 of record JAODAL010010465.1, on the reverse strand, counting down.
AAAAATCCTTTTTATTTTAAATTGCACAAAAAAAATATTTTTTTTCAGGTTTTTCTTTTTCAAAAACCGGAAAAAAACAAAAATTTTAACTTTTGAAAAACGTTTGTTTTTGGAAAAAAATTTTTTTTTTTTTTTTTTTACGGTTTTTGAAACATGCGGGAACTGTTTTTTAAAAAATCCCCCCGCCGGCGAAAATTTTTTAAGGTTTAGGGGAAACCCCAAAATTTTTCGTTTTTTTGGGTGATTTTCAATAAAACCCAAAACCCTTTTTCCCTTAATTTTGGGAAAAAGGTTTACTGGGCAAATTTAAGTTTGCGTTCCCTTTTTGTCCTTTTGAAAAAATGTTTTTTTTAAAAACGATTTGCGCAATTTTTTTTTTTTTCGCTAAAAAAATTTTTTTTTACGATTTTGGCAAAATTTTTTTTTTTTTAGTTTTTTTGCAAAAATTTTTTTCTAAAAATTTTGGCGCAAATACGCTTTTTAAACCCAAAAATTTTTTTTTTAAACGGTTTTTTTGCGCAAGAATTTTTTTTTTTTACTTTTTTTTTGCACTAAAAATTTTTTTTTTTAAACAGATTTGGCGTAATAACTTATCTTCCCTCTGACCCCAAAAAATCTTTTTTTTACATTTTGGCGCAGAACCCTTTTTTTTTTATTTTTTTTGGCACTAAAAAAATTTTTTTTACAGTTTTTGGGCGCTAAAACATCTCGCTCTAAAAGCCAAAAAAAATTTTTTTTTACGGATTTTGGCCCCAAAAATCCTTTTTTTTTAGTTTTTTTTAAAAATAATTTTTTTAATTTTGCCAATAAGTTATCGCTTCTGACGCCAAAATAAGTTTTTTTTTTTACGGTTTTTTGGCGCAAAATCCTTTTTTTTTTAAGTTTTTTGGCACTAAAAATTTTTTACAGATTTTGGCGTAATACTTACCCCTCGCTTCTAAGCAAAAAAAATTTTTTTTAAAGGTTTTTGGGCGCAAAAAACCTTTTTTTTATTTTTTTTCCCACAAAAATAATTTTTTTTTACAGATTTTGGCTAATAACCCTCTGAGCCAAAAAACTTTTTTTTTACGGTTTTTTGGCGGAATTTTTTTTTTTTTGGCACTAAAAAAATTTTTTTTACGATTTTGGGAAAATAAGTATCTCCCCTTTCTGAGCCAAAAATCTTTTTTTAGGGATTTTGGCGCAAAACCCTTTTTTTTTTTAATTTTTTTTGGCACTAAAAAATTTTTTTTTACAGATTTTGGCGAATACTTTATTTCCCCCCTTAAACCAAAAAAAATTTTTTTTTTTACGGTTTTTGGCCCAAATTTTTTTTTTTTTTTTTTTTTTTTTTTTTTTTTGGGTTTTAAAATAATTTTTTTTACAGTTTTTGGCGCAATAACGCCCCCGACGCCAAAAATGGGTTTTTTTTACGGTTTTGCGCAAGAACCCTTTTTTTTTAAAAATTTTTTTGCATTTAAAAATTTTTTTACAGATTTTTCGCTAATAAACTTATCTCGCCCCTGACCCCAAAAAATGTTTTTTTTTAACGGATTTTGGCCAAAATCCGTTTTTTTTTTGTTTTTTGCCACTAAAATAATTTTTTTTTTCAAGATTTTACTGCAAAATACGTTAATCTCCCTTTGAGGGGCCCCAAAAAATAGTTTCTTTTTTCGGATTTTCCCCGCAGAATCCTTTTTTAACTTTTTTTTGGCATTTAAAAAAATTTTTTTTAAGTTTTTGGCGCAAAAAACGACCCTTTCTGAGGGCAAAAAATTTTTTTTTTAGGGATTTTGGGCAAAACCTTTTTTTTTATTTTTTTTTTGCACTAAAAAAATTTTTTTTAAACGGATTTTGCCGAAAAAGAATTTTTTTTTTTACTTTTTTTTTTTTTGCATTTTAAAAAATTTTTTTTCAGTTTTTTGGCGCTAAAAACGCCCTGGGGGCCAAAAAAAATTTTTTTAGGGATTTGGCGCAAGAATCCTTTTTTTTTTTTTTTTTTTTGAAATTAAAATTTTTTTTTACGATTTTGCGCTAATAACGTTTCCCCTCTACCCCAAAAAAATCCGTTTTTTTTACGGTTTTTTGGCGCGAAAACCGTTTTTTTAAAGTTTTTTGGGCACTAAAATTTTTTCTTTACAGATTTTGGCGTTAATATTTAAAAATCCCCCCTCTGACAGGCAAAAAAAGTTTTTTTTCGGATTTTGCCAATAACCTTTTTTTTTTTACGTTTTTTGGCACTAAAATATTTTTTCTACAATTTTGGCGAAATAACTTATCTCGCCTTGACGCCAAAAATAAGTTTTTTAGGTTTTGGGGCCAAGAATCCTTTTTTTTTACTTTTTTTGCACTAAATAATTTTTTTTACAGTTTTTGGCGTAATAAGTTATTCGCCTCTGACGCAAAAATCCGTTTTTTTAAGGTTTTTTGGCCAAAAGAATCCTTTTTTTAAAAGTTTTTTGGCAAAAAAATTTTTTTTTTTTTTACAGTTTTGGTTTTGATAAATGATTCGCTTTCTGACGCCAAAAAAAAAAAATTTTTTACGATTTCGGCACCAGAATCCTTTTTTTTTATGGTTTTTTGGGCTAAAATTTTGATCTTTCAGTTTTTTGGCGCTAATAAAGTGTCTAGTTTTTCGAAAATAAATAAATTTTTTAGGGTTTTTCGATAAATCCATATTTTTAAAAATTTGGCGCTAATAAAGTGATCTAGATTTTGACACCAAAAAATAGTTTTTTTACGGATTTTGGCGCCAGAATCCGTTTTTTTTTACGGATTTGGGCGCTAAGATCAATATCTTTAAAACTTTTGGCACTAATAAAGTGATCTCGCTTCTGACACTAAAAATATTTTTTTTTACGGAATTTGCGCAATAATGCGTTTTTGGGGATTTTGGTGCTAAAATCCTTTTCTTTACAGATTTTGATGCTAATAAAGTTATCTTGCTGTATGCAAAGATAAAGTGGTTTTTGTGGATTTTGGTGCAAGAATCTGGTGCAAAATTTAATAAAGTAGTAGCACACAAAGGACAATGTGCTCACAATGGCTACAGTGATCTAAAGGAAGTGACTACTTAACATGTTAGCTCCACCTGTAGGGTGTAGTTTACATCTAATGGCTTAATTTGCGCATACATTAAAAAGCAGAGCAAAGACGCTCCAAAAAACGCTCCAAAAAACGAAAAACGCGGCAAAAACAGACGTTTTTTCAGCTGCTTTTGACAAGCAGTGCACAGAAAACTCAGTTTCATGAACGTTTTTAGTAATTCGTTTTCAGGTCGTTTTTTGTCCACTGCAGTGTAGACCTAGCACACCTACTTCAACAAATTTGAAAAGTGGCTGGAAAAAGAGACTGACCAAACAAAAACGCAGTAAATTTACCAAAGACACCCACGGACAATGTTGTAAATATATGCTATCCATGACATGGTATAAGATATAATAAGGCATATACAGGCAGTCCTCGACTAACATTGTTCCAACTTACATCTGTCCCCTAGTTGCAATTACAATTGTATTTACGTCCGCAGTTACATCCAGATTTTCCATTGGAATCAATTGTAAGCTAATAGTTCATTATTTTAGGCACAGTTGGTGATACGTCCGTAAATACGACCAGAACTAAGCCCTGGGAACATAGAAATCCTGCTTGGAGGACCACAAGTCACAGCAAGACCCGTGCTGTGCTGGCTCAAGCTGGATATACTAAATAGAATAAAATGTGAAAGAAGAAAAAATACATCTTCATTTTTTTATTTTTTTTTAAAAAGGACAAAAATTCACATCAGTACAACATCATCATTGGCTTATTTAATGTAAAATTATTAACATTTTCTCCATATTTTAAAGACCTTTTATAGCTGATATTTCTTTCTTTTGAGATCTTATATATATTTCCTTTAATTTTAAATGATCAACTTTCTCTATACATTGACATCGATTTTATACAACTTTGGTATTTATCTTTATTCATTAATTAATTTTATAGACAACTCTTTTTTATTATTGTACTGTTGTAACTGTATTGTATTCCAATATTACAATAAGTTCTAGCTTCACTGCGCCTCCTCCAACTCAGGTAGACCACATTGAACGAGGTCTGCCTGTCGGAGCTGTAATGTGCCTCACTTTGCCAACCGGCATTCATACATGCGTCGGAGTATTCGAATCTGGTGCCTCCCACCCAGAATGCCCACAGCACGCCCCTTCATGTTAGGCGCATCCGAAAGTGGCGAAGGTTGCGCCTAACAGCACATTCCTGCGCCTGACAGTGGAGTCGGCACAGTGAGGTGCAGTATACGCCTAAAAACAGGCGCAAATCACGATCATACATGTCGCCCTATGTGTTATGCACATTTTAATATTCTATATTAATTCACCCACCTCCTTTTATTGTCAATTTACTTTCTGCTGTTTAGCAACTAATTATGTTGATGATTAATACTCACTAATCATATTTTTTGTTTTTGAAGCCTTTAATCCAATATTTGGGCTTAGATCTAGTTCTGAAGAGCAAGGTCATCGGGAAAGGGGGGCTCAGCATTATCAGCAACTGATTTAGATCAAGGCTGGGATCTATCTTGACAATTGGTCAAGGCAAATGATCTGGCATGGCAATCGGCCAAGATCAAGGATCTGGAGTAGAAATCAGTAAGAATGAAGGATCTGGCATTGTAATTAGTCAAGACCAAGGATCTGACAGGATAATTAGTCAAGACCAAAAATCTGCCATGGCAATTAGCCAAGACCAAGGACCTGGAGTGGAATTCAGTTAAAATTAAAATTCTGGCATTGCTTTTGGCTACCACACCAGCGTGCACCTATGGACTCATTTTTCAAAATGGATATGCTGACCATATTTTGTTTTTTAACTGTTTGGAAAATCATATTTACGCTCAAGATTTTGTTACCATGTGATTATCATGCACAAAGAAGTTAAAATAAAAGTGTTTGTGTGAAGTCATACACAACTATTATATGGTCCAGTGTAACCTATGTTTGCTCTTATAAGGCATTCATACAGGTATATGGGCACTTACTATACTTCTGCATGTACAGAGTCTTTTTCTGTCAAATTTCTAATGAATTAGGCAGCAAAAATGATTTACACGGATAAATATATGAATAAGTCTTCTCTGTGTATCTCAGGAGATCAGCCATTTCCACCCCTTCCCCTTCTTCTGCACAATCTTTTTGTCTGGCTGTACACTACTCTACATCTATTATTGATTATTAGGTCTAGTAATAAAGCTCTTTGTGCTTCAGCAAGGTCAGCCTAAACTCCAGCTCACACTCAGTGATGGCTTCTGGGATCAAATATTATAATGTTTCTGGCTACTGACTGATCACAGCTGTCACCCATTTGCCCCCTGCAACATTATTGCTGGGTTTGGAGTGTTTGGCATGACACCTGGGCCCAATGAAAGTCTATAGGTCTGCCATATTAGTGTTCCCATTAAACTCTGTGAGAGCTAAGGTACAATAGAAGAGTGATAATTTGACAACATACTGTAATATATATGTAGTGCTGTATCTTGAAAAATGGTCAAGCAATTGCATGTTCAAGTCCCCCTTTTTTCTTTTCCTGTGTCTTTTCCAGGCATTTTGGTGCCATCTGCTGTTAGTCAGGTAATTGCTGACTCTAACCATACACCATGGAATAAAAAGTGAACATAAAGTATTAGGACATGTCTCCACTGCCGGTTTTGCAGACGGTTTTGAAAGCCGTCTGCAAACCAGCTGACAAACGTTGACACGGGCCTCGATGGAAAATCCGTGCAGTGGTCCCCACTGCACAGATTTTCTGCTGGACGGTCTTTTAGACCGCTCATGGTCCGAAAAAGATTGAACCTGTTCATTCTTCTGGTTTTCGGGTGGAACATGAACAGGTCAATGCGGAGGTGGAGGGCTTTTCTCTGCAAACCGCAGAGAAAAGCTGTCCCCTGCGGCCGTGTACATGGCTCCAAAACAGAGCAAATATTGGTCGGATGATCCGACTGGTATTTGCTCTGTGCCGTGGGAACATGTCCTTATGTATCCAAACTGGGTCCAATAAAACAACAGAGACACTAGTAAATACAAAGGAAGGAAATTGTCAAAGTAGAACATAAGTTGTAACATACTGTAAAATAGAAACAAAGTCATCAAGTCATACATACCGCATGATGAACACAGTAAAAGCAAAACAGAGGAGCAATAACATTTTTTATTCCGTCCACACTACAAACAATTTTTTGGTTTCCAAATATATTATATGATACATTTTATTACATCATAGAGATGTATGGAGCTGTCTCACATTCTTATTATAGCTGAAACCCGCCATGTGCAGCTGTTTTTGAAGTTAACGCTGATCGCAGTCATTTAACTGCTAAGGTTATGTTCACACAGCATTTTTCAATAAATTTTTTGATCATAAAAACGTATTGCGTAAAACGTATCCAAGCACATACCTAAAGTGCGGTGTGTGTTTGAATTTGTTTTCTGTGCAGCAGAAACGTACCCTGTAGTTTTAAATAGGGTGTCTGATGTGTAAAATGGATCAAAAATTGACAAGTCAATTATGTGATCGGATCCATTTTATGCATCACAAAGATGTATGTAAAACACGTATCGTCTGAACGATGATGTGTCTTTCACATTGCTTTCAATGTAAAATCACTTTGAACATTATTGAATATGTTTTGGGGTCCTTTTTTCGCTATGTAAAATGTACCCAAATATGTGACCACAATATTCAATCCTAAAGAAAAGGGTGTTCACCTTCCACCCTGCATTGCAGAATATAGCATTAGTGATCAAGGGGAAACATGTACAATCGGGTTTTTCACCCTTTTCTGGCGTCAAATGCGCCAAAGTGAGCCGGCTACGATGTCTAATGTGCCTAATGAATGTGCCTAACACATGGGGATGTGTCCCACCACACTTGTAATATTAGACACATATATGAATGCGGGTCGGCAAAACTAGGCACATTACTGCTCGGACAGGCAGACCTATTCCAATGTGGTCTGCCTGAGCCTGAGGAGTCGGAGTGGAACTAGATTTGCTGTTAGGGAAAAAATGTCCAATATTTGTCAACTTACACCAGTACAATAATAAAAAGTAATTTATGCTAATTCTCAAACTATATAAAATTAAATTATTTAAATTTAATTAAAAAAAGTTATCATATAAAATTAATATAAAAATATAAATATCCCACAAATATAAAAAATATCTCCTATACAACTTATTTAAAATGAATAGAATCTAAAACGAATTTTACATTAAATAACCCACTGATGATGTTGCTCAGATTTAAAAATTTTATATTTTTTACTACATTAAATTTGAAATTTATTTTTGCTGCTCTCACCCTTTATTCTACATACAGCAAGAGCTAGTACACCTCAGGACTTGCTGGGACCTGTGGTCCACCAAACATGATCACTACCATATTTTCTATTTCACTGACATGCTATTCTCATGACTTTTCTTTTACTTCCAGCCTATCTATAGCCTTTATACATGTTTGGCACATTACGTATGTTCCATAACGCGCCAAACATACAGGCGAGGTACAATGAACTTTAGACACCATTTATGAACGCACAAAAACCACTTTCATACATTCAGGCGCATTTTACACTGAAAAACAGATATGAAAATGAACTTCGATGCATCTAGTTCCATACATGTCTCCTTAAGTGTTCAAGTCCCCTAAAGGGAATATAAAGTACAATAAAAATAAAAGTTTAAAACTAAAAAAAAAAGAATATTAAAAATGTGAAACCCTGCATTTTATTTATCCTGCATGGTGAATGCCATAAAAATAAAAAAAAAAAAACCAGAAAACAAAAAAACTAAACCAGAATTGCAAGAAGAAATGGTGGCATGTTCCACTAGATGCACAATTATGCAGCTCTTGTTCACTAGCAGCATTGCTTCTGAATGAAGCTATCTGTGGCATATCACATCATATGCAGGACTCATTTAATGACACACATAGCATTTGGGGCTCTATTCTAAGAAGCTACAGGGACGTTTTGGAAAAATTTAAGCTGCTCTGTGATTGGTTACTGTGTATAACAAGGCCGGATTTTCCATTAGACAGCAAATAAGGTTCAAGAGACAAATATAGTACAGTATCAATATGTACTATCTATTGCAGCAGATTTACTTCACAATGTCAGCTGCAGGAAGTTACAGTATATAATGTATCAGGGACCAGTGAATGGACAGCTTGGGTGACCTGTATGAACTGGGCTGCACCAGTTTTCTGGGGTACTTTGAACCAAAAAGAATGTATGAACAGGCGCACTTCAAACTTTGGCCAGATAAGTCCCTTTGTAATGCACAAAAGACACTTTTTAGTTGGCCAAAGATTTGGGCCGTTCTGGGGGCGTCGCACCATATTCGTAGGATTAGACACATTTATGTTTCTTTGACACTGGGGCGATATGTATGATCGGGAGTTGCGCCTGTTTTCTGGCGATTACTGCGCCTCACCATGCCGACTCCACTGTCGGACGCAGGGATGCGCTGTTAGGCGCAACCTTCGCCACTTTCGGATGCGCCTAACATGAAGGGGCGTGCAATGGGCGCGCTGTGGGCGTTCTGGGGCGGGACGCGGCAAATTAGAAAACTCCGAGGCATGCATGATTGCGGGTCGGCAAAGTGAGGCGCATTCCAGCGCTTTACAGCTCCGACAGGCAGACCTAGTTCAATGTGGTCTATCTGAGCGGAGAAGTCGAAGTGGAGCGCGGAATTCTTGTAATGTGCTAGAGAGCTACACTTACAGCAGTACACTACTACAATAAATGATTTGTCCAGAAGAATAAAAATTAAGCAAGAAATCCTGCTTGGAGGACAACAGGTCCCAGCAAGACCAGTGCTGTGCTGCCTTTTGGTGTATTTACAGAATTGCATTAAAGTTCAAAGCAGCCCAAATACATCTAAGATTGTTGTTATGGAAAATGTTTAATAAAACATCTGTCCAACATCTGCATTGGCTTATGTGATGTTAAATTAGTTTAATTTTCACGGAGTTTGACATACATTTTGTAGTGTTTTTTTTTTCTTTTGAAGCTTATATTTATATTGGCATTAATGTTATTGGAGAAAATGTAATAATATATTGATTTCTTGGTTAGAGCACTTTAATATGTGTGTTTATTAAGTACTTAATTTTACTGACAATTCCATTTTATTCTTCATACTGGGTAATGTATTTCCGACACGAAATCCGTCCTGTATTACATATTATTACAATTACAAAGTGTGGCACGTATTTGCAATGTAATTCCGGACGGATTTCGCGTCGGAAATACATTACCCAGTGTGAAGAATAAAATGGATTGGTCAGTGAAATTAAGTACATAATAAACACACATATCAAAGTGCTCTAACCATGAAATCAATGTATTATTATATTTTCTCCAATAACATTAATGCCAATATATATATTATCTCCTACGAAAAAAATCTCCACTACAAAATGTATTGCAAAGTCCGAGAAAATGCCACTAATTTAACATCAAATAAGCCAATGCAGATGTTGGACATTTTTTTTATTTTTTTTTTATTTTTTTGTTTAAAAATGTATTTGTTATTCTTTCACATTTTATTCTATTTATTATCTACAGCAAGAGCCAGCACAGCACAGGTGTTGCTGGGACCTGTGGTCCTCCAAGCAGGATTTCTATGTTCCCTGGGCTTCGTTCTAGACGTATTTACATCCGTATTTACGTCCATAAATACATCACCAAATGTGTCTAAAATAATTAACTATTAGCTTGCAATGGATTCCTATGGAAATCGGGATGTTATTTCGGACGTAAATACGGATGTAAATACGTCTAGAACGAAGCCCAGGGAACATAGAAATCCTGCTTGGAGAACCACATTTCCCAGCAACACCTGCGCTGTGCTGGCTCTTGCTGTAGATACTAACTAGAATACAAAGTGAAAGAAGAACATATACATTTAAAAAAAAAAAAAAAAAAATCTTTCCAAGGTTATATTTCTTTAGTTGGATATCGTATATATATTTGCTTTCATTTTAATACATCAAATTTTTCCAGACATTGAAATCGATTTTATACCATGTTTATATTTATCTTTATTTATTCATTCATTGGAAAAACAACTATTTTTCCTATTCACTAACATGCTTAATGCTTTTTCATTGATTTCCAGCCTGTCTCGATTCGTACGTCATGTTAGGCGCATTCCTTAGGCTCCTATGTCCCGCAATGCGCCTCACACAATGGCGAGGCGCAGGGAACTTTACACCGCATGTATGAGCACACCTCGGATGCCGACATAAATGAGGCACAGTTTTCACTAAAAAGAACGTGAAAACGGGCGCTCCGATGCGCCGATCTTCATACATGTCGCCCTAGATCTAGGCGCACGGTTAGAACAGTCAGACCAGGTTAAAGGTGTGCCTGAGCCTGACTTTCGTATTGGCTCTATATGCGCCTGTATAGTTAGACCTGCAGAAGAACAGCCAGACCAGGCTAAAGGTGGTGCCTGAGCCAGACTTGTGGTATTGGCTCTACACTGTCCTGTATGTATGACCTGCAGAAGAACAGCCAGACCAGGGTAAAGGTGGTGCCTGAGCCAGACTTATGGTATTGACACTAGACTGTGCCTGTATGTATGACCTGCAGAAGAACAGCCAGACCAGGGTAAAGGTGGTGCCTGAGCCAGACTTGTGGTATTGGCTCTACACTGCCCTGTATGTATGACCTGCAGAAGAACAGCCAGACCCGGGTAAAGGTGGTGCCTGAGCCAGACTTGTGGTATTGCCACTACCCGCCCCTGTATGTATGACCTGCAGAAGAACAGCCAGACCAGGGTAAAGGTGGTGCCTGAGCCAGACTTGTGGTATTGGCTCTACACTGCCATGTATGAATGACTGCAGAAGAACAGCCAGACCAGGGTAAAGGTGGTGCCTGAGCCAGACTTGTGGTATTGGCTCTACACTGCCCTGTATGTATGACCTGCAGAAGAACAGCCAGACCAGGGTAAAGGTGGTGCCTGTGCCAGACTTGTGGTATTGGCTCTACACTGCCCTGTATGTATGACCTGCAGAAGAACAGCCAGACCAGGATAAAGGTGGTGCCTGTGCCAGACTTGTGGTATTGGCCTACACTGCCCTGTATGTATGACCAGCAGAAGAACAGCCAGACCAGGGTAAAGGTGGTGCCTGAGCCAGACTTGTGGTATTGGCTCTACACTGCACCTGTATGTATGACCTGTAGAAGAACAGGTTCATACATTCTGGCGCACTCCACACTACCTTAAAGCAATTTAGAACTGGCCTGTCAGTAGCAAAGTTCATACATGTCGCCCCTTGGGTGACATGCATGAAAATTGGTGTTAACACGTCAAATTTCATGCGCCTATAAATGGCATAGAATGCACCTGATTTATTAATCCGCTCTACAGTCATAAATCAGACGCATTCTAGCATTAGGGCGAAATTTCTGGATCAGGTATACCACTTTCAAAGTTCCAGCTGTTATGCCCCTAGAAATGCCGTAGCAAAGCTACAAATATGTTGCTTCGCTATGGTTCTGATGCGACCCACCTCCCTATGTAATGCTCTTGAGAGTAGAGTGCAGGAGATTTAAAAATGTATGAATGGGTCTGTGCCTGATATCGGGCTGAAAAGACGCCAGATATCTGGCGCAGCCCCGTTCATGCATGTTGCCCCTTGTGTCCAGCCCATCACCTGTGCACAACCCCACACAAACATCAATGACTCCTCCAGTTTCAGCCTTTAACCATTTCCTGACCAGGCGCATAAACTTTTTTTTTTGTTTCCTTAATTAGTCTACTTTTTTTTGCTTTTTTCTGTAATAAATAAGACAAAAATTTTACATAGTTTTCGGATTACGTTTTTTTAAAAACATAATCAAATTTAAATAATAAAAAATAACATCAGGGAAAGTGGTAAAATTAAAAATAATCTTAAAATCTTTTTCTTTTCACATTTAGCAAAATGTGTAACTAAAATACATTTTGTAATTGTGTTACTTTTTCATTATGGATTATTTTATGTAGGTAAAATATAGTCAGGGCAGCTGTTGGGGCAGTACAGCTAGTACTGTCATACAGGGCCTGGCCAAACTGTGAAACAAGAGACAGCCTACTGCCTGCAGTTTCCATCCTTTGCTTCATAGGCTCGGTAGAAAAAACACACCTATATATGCCTGCCCCGGGCTACTGGGGGGGGTATGTATACCTACCTTCTGGGGGAGGGCTATATAACTACCTACTAACTGGAGGCCTATATATCTACCTATATACTGGGGGGCCCTATATACCTACCTACTGAGGGAAATCTATATGTCAACCTACTGGGAGGCCCTATATACTTACCTTCCTGTTGGGGGGCTCTTTATACCTATCTACATACTGGAGGGTCTATATAACTACCTACTGAGGGGGCCTATATACCTACCTACCTACTGGGGCCCTATCAACCTATCTTATGGGAACCCTTGATACCTAACAACCTACTGGGAACCTATATACCTACCTTCCTAATAGGGGCCCTATGTATCTACCTATCTACTGAGAAGTCTATATTATATACCTACCAAGGGAGCCTATATATCTAGCAACCAAAGGCCTTACCTACCTATCTACCAGGGCACAGATGGGAAAATGATAGAAAAGTGACGAGTCTCAGGTGCTTGTGTTGTAAATTTGACATTAATGGGTCATGGCTGGGCGAAGTCATCATGGTGGTCTGCACCGGATGAAGACAAAAAGGGAAAGTGAATGACTCTAGAGAAGACATTACCTGTGAGACTCTGAATGTAACTGCACTGCAATCACTTAAATAGTGAAAGAAATAATTATTTGATCCTTTGCTGATTGTGTAAGTTTGCTCACATTAACAGTCTATAATTTTAAAGGTAGGTTAATTTTAACATTGAGAAATAGAATATCCAAAATAAAATCCAGAAAATCACATTGTATAAATTATATAAATTTATTTGCATTTTGCAGTGAGAAAGTATTGGGTCCCATTGGCAAACAAGACTTAGGACGACATGTCCCAAAACGCAAGTGCCATTTTTTTTGGTCTATCTCGCTGCAAAAAAATATGACACCATATTCTCGATATAAATGAACTGTAATATACCAAAACTAGGCACATTATACGCCGGGCTTGACACATTGTAAAAACGCATTAAATATAGCAGCAGCAATGATACGCTGTGCGCCTCCATAATGCATGCTCCAATTGAGGTGCATTACATACACTAGTAATGATACGTTATGCACCTCCGTTATGTAATGCACCTAGATAGACGCATTACATACACTAGCAATGATACTCTATGCGCCTCGAAACCCTTGTTGGCAAGCACAGCAGTCAGACGTTTCTGTAGTTGATTATAAGGTTTGCACACATGTCAGGAGGAATTTTGGTCCACTCCTCTTTGCAGATCATCTCTAAATCATTAAGATTATGAGGCAATAACTTGTCACTCGGATCTTCAACTCACTCTAATAGTTTTCTACAGGATTAAGGTTTGGAGACTGGCTAGGCCACTCCATGACCTTAATGTGCTTCTTTTTGAACCACTCCTTTGTTGCCTTGGCTGTATGTTTTGGGTCATTGTCCTGCTGGAAGACCCAACCACGACCCATTTTTAATGTCCTGGCGGAGGGAAGGAGGTTGTCACACAGGATTTTACTGTACATGGCTCCATCAATTTTCCCATTGATGCAGTAATGTAGTCTTGTGCCCTTAGCAGAGAAACACCCCCCAAAACATAATGTTTCCACCTCCATGATTCATGGTTGTGACTGTATTCTTTGGGTCATAGGCATCATTTCTCTTCCTCCAAACACGGCAATTTAAATGAATGCAAAAGAGCTCAGTTTTTGTCTCATCTGACCAGAGCACCTTCTCCCAATCACTCACAGAATCATCCAGTTATTCACTGGCAAACTTCAGATGGACCTGCACATGTGCCTTCTTCAGCAGGGGGACCTTGTGGGCACTGCAGGATTTTAAACCATTACAGCGTAATGTATTACCAATGGTTTTCTTGGTGACTGTGGCCCATTTGCCTTGAGGTCATTAACAAGTCCCCCCTTGTATTTTTAGGCTGATCTCTCACCTTCCTCATAATCAAGGATACCCCACGAGGTGAGATTTTGCATGGTGCCCCAGATTGATGTTGACTGACAGTCATTTTGTATTTCTTCTATTTTATTACTATTGCACCAACAGTTGTCTCCTTCTCACCCAGCGTCTTACTTATGGTTTTGTAGCCCATTCCAGCTTTGTGCAGGTCTATGATCTTGTCCCTGACACCCATAGAAAGCTATTTAGTTTTGCCCATGTTGTAGAGGTTAGAGTCTGATTAATTGAGTCTGTGGACAGGAGTCTTCAATAAAGGTGATTATTTAAGACAGCTGCAGCACCATGTATAGAACTTACCCATATATCCATTTGCGGGAACCCATACTTGAGATGTATGAGTAGGTCTAATGTCGGGAATGGGTTAGTGTATGGTGATATGAAAAGAAGGTTATATATATCCCTATTATGTAACTATTACAGCTGCAGATTACATCGTACCCTGCTTGCAACTAAATTTAACAGCACATTATGAGCCCTTCCTGATATTTGCTGCATGAGCTTATGAGCCCATTCCATACACTGTGGCTGCCGACTGTTAGTTTCCTACCTTTAAAGGGGTTGTCTCACTACGAAGATTATAGTTGAAAATGTGGGACCAAAATCTAAGGGTGTACGTACTTTTGGGTTCTATTGGCAAAGTGCTACGGTTTTAGAGAACGGTCTGGTTTACATGTGCTTAGCAACGGTGTTTGTTTACTGGTCAGGGAAGCATTCTGTCCTGCCCAGGTCGTGCACATGCAAAGGGAAAAGGGAGTTAGAGGAGGGGCAGGGATGTGTGTAAATTGGCAGGCAAGGAGGAGAAGCAGTGGGAAAAGATACAGTACACACAATCCCCCTGCATGTCCTCTCACTGCTTCTCCTCCTTGCCTACCATGTCATCTAGGTAGCTATACAAGATAGACACCCTCCTACACCTCCTGATCTGCCCAACCACAAACCAATCAGAGAGTGCTGACCAGTGATCATTTGAGCCTGGGACCTAATGAAGGCATCCAGACCTGCCACCTTACCAGGGCCATCTCTTCCATTGGGCCGGGAAGGCGGTTGACCGGGGGCCCCGCGGGGCACAGGGGGCCCTCCCAGGCAGCCACCTACCCCGCCCAGTGGAGCGACAGCCCCTGTGGCGAGTCCGGGCAGCGCGTAGGTCTGCAGGAGGCTGCCGGACCCGCCGCGTCTTTAAGTGATGCAGGAGGCGATGTCATCGCTTCCTGAAATGCTGTATTTCCTAGTCCGGCAGCCCATAGGCTTCCAGCCTAGGAAATCCCGGGAGCAACGTCTTGGCGTAGGTGGCGTGATGATGTCACGCCGGAAATCAGCTCCCTACAATCTATGGGGGGGATATTACTTACATGGGGGCCTACACTCTATGGGGGGGCAGCTTGTCTACCAACAATGAGCCTGTATACATACCTACTTAATGGTGGGCAACATTACTACCTACTTACTTCATGGGGGGGTGCCCATAACACTTCTGTAGCATAGTGCTGATAAAGTGAGGATTCAAAGATGTTTGTGCGTTACATTCTGCAGGGACGAGTTGCAGACGGGAGTAGTCAGCATAGCGGTATGGACACGAGGAGAGGAAAAGGGAAAAAGAACGATTCAGGGAATGACTGATCAGATAGGACGTCTCTTGTGAGTCCTTGATGTCAGGGGTTATTTTGCTTCTATATTGGATCAGTGCTGTAGTCTCTGTCATGTAATGGTGACCTGAGCTGGTATATGGCGGTGTTGTAGGTCATAGGTTCGTTAGCAATAATGTATATATTTATTTCTATGAGTAGTTGGTTTTTTTTTTTGGTAGAGAGGGGGGGCAGTACACAGCTCTGCCCAGGGGCACATAGTGCTGTTAAGACGGCCCTGCACCTTACTGCAACTATCACCTCCTGTCAAAGGAGAGGTGTCATTGTATGTTGCTATGCAGTATTATTATGGATTCCAGAATAGTGTCCAAGAGATTTTGTTAATCCCTTTTAATTCTATCTAAAACTTCTCTGACATTTCTAAATCCAGACCTACTGTACATAGCGCACTATACCTGTCCACCCAAGACTGTATTTCAGACAAAAGAGACGGATGTTTTCTGATGTGGAGTTGGTGTCTCCATGAGGTATTAACGTTATCATGATAACATCACCTTATCTAAAACATTCAGGTCCTAAAGCTCTAGGACAAAAGTTTTCCATACATATATCAACAGTTTAATCTCAGGATGAATTACACAGTATTATCTGACACAATAGAATTAAAAGTGTTGTATCTTCAGTCTAGATAGAAATCTTTTAGAAGTTATAGACAACATCAGTAATTAGAAAATAGGGGAGGCACACCGATCAGGACAATCTCGTTGATGCTGCAAGTCAAGGTAGGAACAAGTCCTCCAAATATGTAGAAAAGTAATTGACTGCACACAGAAACTTTTTATAATGCAAAAATGATTCATTTAATCATATTTCCATAACTTGTGGTATTTACAGGCTCCAGTAATTCAAGGCAAAAAACAGGTGACTTGACATAATCGACGTTTCGATCGGCAAAGACCTTTATCAAACAGTCACTAAGGATGAAACAAATAAAAATAAATATATATCACGAGATAATGGAGCTTACAGGATCAACATATTAAGCGTGCTATATACAGAACAAACGTGCTATTTACAAGCATGCAAAACATCAACCCTAGGACAAAACTATGCTAATAACAATCGATATATAAAAAAAAATACTGTATATCAAGACACAATCCAAGGTGTACACAATATATACATATATACATAAACAAGCAGGGTACAATGACCTGGAAATACAAAGGAGAAAAAAGGAAAAAAAAGGGGGGGAAATAACCGACAAAAAAACCAAACAAGCAGGCAGCATATAAACATCTAATATGTAATGCCAGCTTATGGAATATATACCGTGCCCGTATATAATGGGAACCTGGGCCCACAAGTAACACAAGTACATGATATACCATGAAAGTCAAAGCCCTATTATGCCCTAGATGAAAAAAAGATTCTTACCACGTGTTGCATAGGAGAGAATATAGCAGGGCCGTAGCCCATAGAGATAAAGGGAGCAGAATGAATAAGATGAGTGCGGTGTCTGATATAAATAAGCCAGCGCCGGTGCCGTAAAACCAGAAGTCGTCAGGTGACGACGTCATATCCGGACGACGGTATACCTGGGAAATGTAGTTTAGAACTACATCGCGCATGCGCAGTGGCGCCGCGACGATGTACGCTGACAGGGGAATAGATACATTGTATGAGGCTAGGATGGTATCTGTGAGATCACACTGCCATAAAAAAGAACAGAGAACAACAAGAAAGGGAACGGGCAGCTCAGCAAAACGAGAGTAATAGAGAGAGGAGTGAATACACATGTGGAGAAAAAAAACAGGATAGAGAAGAACACTACAGGAGATAATGTATATGTATAAAGATAAGGGGAAATGCATATAGATAATATGGGGAGAAATAGGGCAAGGATGAAAAGGGGGAAAAAAAATAAAAATAAAAAGAAGAAGAGAAGAATGGAAATAAATACATATATGTAAAGAGAGAATAAATGACAGGGAAGATAAAGAGAAAGTAAAAATAAGGGTCTATGGAGAGAATATAAGGGGTCAGAGGTCCAAACCGTCTCACCCTGACTGTATGGCGGTATTACTGTAGCTGTGAAAAGACAAAAAAAGAAGAATAGTTAGAACAAGGTACAGGATACACCTGAAAGTTACATGAAAGTGAAATCACATTCCCGTTTAGTCCATTAGGCTGTAATGTTTCAACCTATGTATCCAAAAGGATTCTCTTTGTTTAAGAAGGCAGATGTGATTCCTCCCGCGTGGTCTCCTGACCTGCTCCAAAAATTTTGGGAAACTTAGTTGTGACAGTTATGACCAGCCTGTTGAAAATGGTATGGTACAGGGAGCCATGTTTTAGAACCACCGTACTGAGGATTGTGATTGGAAAGTCTGTCCTTCATACGTTGGTGGTTCTCTCCAATATAAAGTAACCCACACGGGCATTTCAAGGCATACATACAAAGCTCTGTCACATGTAAAGTACCCCTGTAGTTCAAACTTTTTACCAGAATGTGGATGTGTGACATAATTTCCCCTTTAAACACACGGAGCAATGACAGCAGTGTAAACATGGAAAAGTACCATGTTTATGTGGGCCTATAAGGGGGTTTGAGTGATCACTTTTTTAATTTACCTACGTCAGCCTTTTCCCAATTGGTCCCTAATATTTCTGGGGCCCTTTTTTAACATATAAGTACCGGATGTTGGAACGCGTCTATATTGGGGTAGGAATCTTGTAAAAAACCGCCAATGTTTCCTAATAATTTTATGGACACCTGTCATCCTTGGATGATACGTGTTGACAAAGGGTAATCTATTTGGACTGGTGTTTTTGATCCTAGTTTCATTAGAGTTATGTAATAAGGTTTCCTCCGGGTAACCCCCCTGGCGAATTTGTTTTCCCCCTTTTAAATTTCCAGTCTATGTTGTCTCTTACTGGGGTCAGAAACAATCCTCTCAACCCTCAAGAGTTAAGATTTCGGGAGAGCTCTCTTGACATGGGTGGGGTGGCAGCTACTGAAATGTAACAAACTATTTTTATCAGTGGGTTTGGTGTATAGGTGATGCTAAGAGAATTATTTAGGATTTTTGATGACCAACACATCCAGAAACGGTAATTGATGTAGATCATATTGGACCGTGAATTGTAGCTCTGATCTGATTGAATTCAACCACTGTGTAAAGTTGTTTAGTGATATCTCATCCCCATTCCAAATACAGAAGATCTCATCTATATACCGCTTCCAGAGTGTAGCATGCTGTTGGAAAAGACCATTGTGATATATGTACACATCTTCAAAGTGGGACATGTAGGAATTTGCATAGGGGGGGGCCATATTGGACCCCATAGCGGTACCCCTCTTCTGTGAATAGAACGTATCACCATAGAGAAAGTAGCTTTCCTCAAGTACAAGAGTTAAAAAATCAATACAGCACCTTGACTCCTCTAATGACATCCCAGATTTCTCCAATAAAACAGTTGCAGCCTCCAAACCCTTATGATGTTCAATGGATGTATATAAACTGCATACATCAAATGTTACTAGGTATGCAGTCCCTGGAATATTATCGTGAGAATTCAGTACAGATAAAAAATGTCCCGTGTCATGGTGATAAGACGGTGTGTTCTGTATCAGTGTATACATGCTCCTGGCACCCACAGCAAACAGCTGGTTTTGGTGGGGGAAGCAATGGCCAGCTAGGTATTTTCCACAGTGATAGAAATATAGCATGACATGATGGCTATTCAGACAAATGGTCATACTAATACTGCCAAGAAGACTTGAGTCTGGTAAAAAGGAGCACTACATATCCATAGTGGGTGTCCATTCTGGATTATAGAGGGGTTCAGATTAGGGGACCCCTATGATGTCTATTTGCACTAATAGAACATATTAACATGAGTTGTTACTATGAGACAACACCTTTAATTTTGTACAGGGTCATGTCTGTATTATATAAAACAGTGCAAAATAATTAAAAAGCAACTGTATCACAGATTTGAATATGGACCTGTACTGTACCTCACTGATTATGGCTCCAGTCACATATGGAGGTATACTGAGGGGTGGAGGCATAAGCAAATGGAGGGTAATTGTGCAGAGATGTTCCACATCTCAGTATCAGAACATTACCAAAACATAGATGTGATCTCACCATTTCCATATTCCATCAGGGAGCTGGTTGGTGGGCAATGCATGATATCTACAATGGGAGGAAGTTAAACACATAGACAATTGTCTTCAATAAACTAAATATTGTTTATGAGCATTGCTGCATATGCACAGTCAAGTCATATTATTAAAAGAAGATAGGAAGGGGAAGACAAAAGACAGCGCACCCTAGTGCAATAAATGGAGTTTCCACAATAGTAATTGTTAGTATATAACAAATACACTAACCATTGGGAGTTGTGCAATGCGAGGCACAACACTCCCTGGAGCTTCATAATAAGAACTGGGTTGTAGAAGTTCCGCTGCAGGTTGTGCTATGACAATCCGTTTCCCAGCTTGGAGATACCGGAGCAAAAATCAAAACTGTCCGTGAGGTTTATTCATTAGTAAACCTCCTACTGCCACAGAGAAGAATCAGCGCTGGACTTCTTAATCTAAAAAGTTGTTGCTTTAATGGAGCCATAATCAGAACTGGATGAAGTGCCAGGTGCACGAAACGCGTCTTCCAATAAAACAACAACTTTTTAGATTAAGAGGTCCAGCGCTGATTCTTCTCTGTGGCAGTAGGAGGTTTACTGATGAATAAACCTCATGGACAGTTTTGAAGTCATTTTATTATGATCACTTTGTATTTTTGATGTTGACAGCACATAGCTCATCAAGGAAGTCATGGGGGACATGTATGAACGGGGCTGCACCAGAAGTCTGGCATCTTTTCAGCCCGACATCTAACACAGTCCTATTCGCTATATTTTTAATCAGCCGCACTCCAATATCAGGCGCATTACAGAGCGCCCGCAGCACTTTGTAATGCGCCTGAGATTAGGGGGCCTGCTGGAGGCTTGTCGCACTGCAACCGTACGAAGCTACACCTTTATAGTTCAGTATACAGGCACAGTACTGCTAGAACAGGTAGACCACTTTAAAAGTGGTTTACCTGAGCCAAAATTGTCATTTTTGCTCTAGAATGCGCCTGATTTATGACCCGCAGTAGAACAGGTTAGTTGATTCAGGCACATTCTACACTACTTTTATGCGCATTAAAAATGGCCAAAAATCATACATGTCACCCCATGTGTCTTGAATTGGCATGGTGGGTATATAAGGTGTGTGATAGACTGCATAAATATCCCTCATTGCTGTCATGGGTAAAAGGGACAATTTATCAGAGGTGCAACAAGGGATGATGTTTGGCTTTTTGGTATTTCAAAAACTGAACAGATTTTGAACTCTTTTGGTGCTGCTGCAGTGAAAGTGTATTGTGAGTGGACAAGTGACATGGAAACTGTGGAGCACCATGTGCCACTGATGTAAGAGATGAACATTGGCTATAAAGAGGCGCGAAGGTGGACCAATATGCTACAGTGGAGAAGCTCACTGCCAAAAACATGTGTCTATAGCAACAGTTCACTGAACCCTACTGCATATGGGGATCTTGAGCAGATGACTTACACTGCACCTCTGCCAATGAAGCTGTATTGGCAGAAAAGGCTTCAATTTTACAGCAGTTTTTGGCCGATCCGCAAAGGGATTTCCTCTCTGATGAGCCACTTTTCTGCTTCATCAAATGGATGGATGTTGGCATGTCAGACAAGAAAAATCAGAGAACAAACACCCTGCAACCATTTCTAGAAGAACACAAGCTGGTGGTGGCAGTGTTGTGGTCTGGGGAATGTTTTTGTAGCATTCTCTGGGCCCAATCATCAATGTGGAAGACACTCTCTGATTTGGGTATGAATTTATCCTTATAGATCACATACACCCATACATGCTGATTGTCTTACCTGGAACAAATGGGATCTTCCAGCAAGACGATGTGACATGTTACATCGCTAGAAATTTTGCAATTGAGATGAACCCAATTGTGGGTGTGTGTGTGTGACCACCATGCATTCTCCAGCAGTTGTGAGATGCAGTCAGCATGGCTTCAGATACTATCTATCTGCCTGTTTGTCTATGTAACTATCTTTCAGTCTGCCTCATATAATATAGTAAGTAAATGGTTATGCACACCGTAGAGCGTGGGTGCTTCTCATGGAAAGTCCAAAGGACCATACAACCGATAACTTTTACTTACAAAAACGTGCTATACAGATTGTGATTGAGAAGGATCCATAATACTGCAGTATTATGGATCCTTCTCAATCACAATCTGTATAGCACGTTTTTGTAAATAAAACTAATTTCACTCAGAAATTAGTGGTTTGCCGTGGATACTTCTTTATCTGCCTCATAGAAGTCTGTCTCATATCTCTTTCTGTCTATCTACCTATTAGTCTGTTTTATATCTTTCTATAATAATAATAATCTTTATTTATGTAGCATCAACACTTTGCAATGTAGATGGTGTAGGTACAGAGAAAGCAAATTACATATTAAAATGCTACTAACAGATTGAACAAGAGTTAATCTTAATGAAGATCACATGATTTTTGGCCAAAACCATACACAATAATACGTGTAATCCCTTAACGCTCCATGATGGATATACACATCATGGAGGCGTTAAGGGGCCACGGAGCGGACTACATACAACCGGCACTTACCGCTGGCCTATGGGATTGGTGGCAGCTCTGACCCTGGCCATTTAACCATTTAGACACCCCAGTAAATGTGACCGCAGCGTCTAAATGATTAAACTACAGAGCTGTGATCCATTATGTTCCCCGATTGGCTCAAGGAAGTCAAGACAGAGAAAATGAACATGTTACTATTATAAATCATAGCAGCTGAGTATTATTGTTAATAGTGTACTATGTGAAAATGTTCCGAAAGGTGGAGAGACCACTTTTGAAATATTTGCACAGAACCCACAAGTAGGTTAAAATGGCCCTGATGCTGCATACAGTGGTAACCTAGTGGTCATAATAATGTGACTCAGTTGTGTATAATCCCATGTTATTGCTGAACAATAAACAATTGTAGTATTTCATCACTGGTGATCAAGACAAGTATAGAATTAAACTTTGATGTTTTATGACCAATGGAAGAGATTCTTTACATTTCATTACAGATTTTAACATCTCAGAGGTTGCATGGAGCTGTAATACAGTAGTGTGCATGAGCCCTTGTATGTTTTAGTCTAAGACACATTTATTACTTACAGTCATCAGCTTATAACAGTTACAGCACGGGTGCGTCCACACGGCAGTGACAAAATACCGGTCGGATTCTGTCATAAGAATCTGGCTGGTATTTTGCCGTCTGTTGCATGGTTTTGGTGGACCAAGATTGAACATGTTCTAAGTTTTTCGGAACGCTGGCGGTGTAAAACAACGTCTGGCATGCAATCTGTTCAGTGTGGACTACTGAACAGATTTTCCATTAAAGTCTATGTGGAAGGATGAAACCTGATTTTCAGATGGTTTTCAAATCTAAAAACCGTCTGAAAATCCGACCAATAACCTTTCGGTGTGGACGGACCCTATATCATTTCATTGCTATGAAATAGATTTTTATGTATTCATAGAAACCTAGGAAACCTATAAAATCAAATGGATAAAAGTAACTAATTTATAAATTATTTTAGATGATAGGAAAGGTGCCGATATCAGACACAGTGTTACGATGTCACCTTGACTGTCATTTACATCAGAATGTGATAACATTGTTTAGTGTTTGTACACAGGGGGGCGAACCCTCCCCCAAATATACACACCTGCCTGGAGCCGGACAGTCCTATATAAAGAGACCTCATACCTCTGCTCATTCCCTGCCAGCAAACCTGTAGAGATGAAGACCACAATGCACATCGCTCTGCTCCTTGCTCTCTGCTATGTGGGGCAGATATTTTCTGCACCTGGTAAGTCCATTTCCATCATCTGTTTCTATTGTAGTTTGACCTCTTATAGTTTCTAGTTAAATGCATTATGGGCCACATGTGTGAAAACTTTCTAGGTCTAAAACTCCCCTTCATGCCTATAGCAACCAATCAGAGCGCCCCTCTCATTTTTCCAGAGCACTATATGAAATGAAAGGGGGCTCTGATTGGTTGCTTTGGGCAACAAGGTGAGTTTTAGACCTAGACACTTTTCATACATGTGGCCCTATATGTGTAATATAGTTGTGTAATCTTGTAGAAGTCCACAGCACCTTTGTTACCATGCACTGCAGGACTTTGCTATTAGATTGGTGGGGTTGTCCTGATATGTCTAATGATGTGGTGATTGAAGGGGTCACAGCTCTCTGGCGATCACTGTGGTCTCTACATTGGTCACCAGACACAGCTCTGTACATTATGTTGTAGCTTTCCTTGTACTTCAGCTCAAACACAATCAGATGTGGAAAGCTGCAATACCAGGTACATCCACTACAAAATGTACAGAGCTATGCCTCGGCGAACATTGAAGACGCTTTAGTGCTCATCACACTGCCATGGCCAGTGTTGGAGTGCGCCTCCTGAGGATCCTTCCATGGGCCCTGGGAACGATACGTTTGGTGGTCGCCCTCTACTGGTGGAGGGTAGAAGATGCTGCTACCTCAGGTAGGCGTGCCATCAAAGTCAACCTGTTTTGAGTGCACTTGTTCTCCTGATTATTAACCTGAGAGAGCAGTGCTAAAATTAAGCCAATAGGTCTCATCCAATTAAGCCAATCAGAATCTCAGCCAATCAGTATTCAACTTGTTTTTGCTCCATTCGCCTCCGAACTCAGCATTACCTGTCAATTGGTATATCATCTGCAGGTGCAACTGTTTCCACTGCACAGGGGCCCTTTGGAAAGTAAGGCCCGACTGCAGAATGAAGACTGAAGGACTAGTGGGGCCAAAAGAATGTTTAACTTTAATTCATGATGGGCTAGGTGGCGCGTAATGTGAACAGGAGGGGATTCTAGCATGTGGTGGGGCTTAACAGTGGATAAGACCAATTTAAGGCATATAAAATAGTCAGTCTTGCATGAATATTTAGTAAATTGGGTGCTACTGCAACTCTCAATTCCTCAGTTCTAGTGCCTGCCCACTGAATTCACTAGTTAGTTTGTGAATAGCACTGACTGACTAGGCTAAAATATATTAGCTATGCTCCCCCGACATATTTTCCCCTGAATACACTGGTTTAATAGTAAAAAACCATAGCTAATATCTCTTAGCCTAGTCAGTGCTATTCACAAACTAGCTAGTGTACTGCAGGCACTAGAACAACTAGCTAGGCAGGAATTGGGAGTAGCAGTAGCACCTAATTTTAAGAGATATTCATGCAAGGCTGACTATTTTAGATGACTTACATTGGTCCCATTAAAAGTTAAGTTTTATCCTGGCTAGGCAGGAATTTTCTATTAGTTTAGCTTGGGGAAAAATTGGCAATCCGTTTTTTTAGCAAACTAGTTGTTTTGTTGCATTATTCAACCAGCTAAATTTGGGTAATTTCTATAATATTTCTAACAATGGAAAAGAGTCTCAGGTAGAGAGGTCCAAGTCATGCCAGCACCGTCTTTGAGTTGCAAAGGTTCTTTAGATTACAAAAAGACAGCTATGTGTAGGGAAGTGTGACGTGATGTCTATTGTGTGAGTGAAAGGTGTATAATGTATATGGTCTCTGCATGTGTGAAATATACACTTCTTATGAATTGTGTCTGTGTCATGTGCTTAACTTAACAGCATCATGATATGTCCAATGTGTGAGTGATGTATGGGGGATGTGTCTGATGTGTGAATGATGTATGGGGTTTGTGTCTGGTGTGTGAGGGATGTAAGAGGGATGGGTCTGGTATGTAAGTGATGTGGAAGTGTCTGATGTATAGGGAATGTTTGTGGTGTGTGAGTGATGTATGTAGGATAAGTCCACTATGTGAGTGATGTTTTTAGGATGTGTTCATGTTATGTTATATAAGTGATGTTTGGAGGAGTTGGATGGTATGTGAGTGATGTTTGGGGGAGGTAATCGCTGTATGTGAGTTATGTATGAAGGGGAGGGTGTCTGCTGAATGTGATGTATGCAGGATGTGTCCAGTGTGCGAGTGATATATGGGGGATATGTCCAGTGTGTGAGTGATGTATGGGGGATGTGTCTGTTGTGTGAGTGATGTATGGGGGATATGTCCAGTGTGCGAGTAATGTATGGGGAAGGTGTCCACTGTATGTAAGTTGCATATGCAGGATGTGCCCGATGTGTGAGTGGCATATGCAGGATGTGTCCAGTGTGTGAGCTATGTTTATGGAATGTGTCCTTTGTACAATTCTCGGGATTTTTGTGGCTCACAAGCTCTACCCTTAGCAAGCTTCTTATAAAAACAAAGAGACTGAAAATGAGTCAGACTTCCTCCCAACATATCATCACAGGTCCTTCAGCAATCAGCGTAATAGCATATACCTGGGCTAATATACAATGCACACTGTCTCGTGTGTATAGTGGTCTGGATATGGCAACTCTCCTAGTGCCGTCTTCAGCAAACATATATCAATCCGACCAAAGTGAATAGTAAAAACTCACGTTTATTCAAAGTCTTCATTCAAGAAAAAACAGTCCGTCAAAACATACTTTTTATTCCTTTTCAATAATCTGCAACAGCAGTATCCACGAGCAGTGAAAGACTCGATCCAGCTCAATCTCATGCAGCCGCATGTAGCTAGTGAGAGCAGTATGGACAGGGGGCGTCACCCTCCAGCGGAAGCTTTTTTTTAATGTTGTCAGACAGTTACTAATTAATAATGATAATTAATCTCCTATATAAGTATAGTCTGTAATCACCTACCTGTGCTTGAGAAAGGAGGAGTTTGTCTTCCGAAACGTCGCTTCCGCTGGAGGGTGACGCCCCCTGTTCATACTGCTCTCACTAGCTACATTTCGGCTGCATGAGATTGAGCTGGGTCGGGTCTTTCACTGCTCGTGGATACTGCTGTTGCAGATTATGAAAAGGAATACAAGTATGTCTGACGGACTGTTTTTACTTGAATGAAGACTTTGAATAAACGTGAGTTTTTACTATTCACTTTGGTCGGATTGATATATGTTTCCTTCAGCAATCAGCTCACAGTGTATACTGTCCTCAGTACTCTCTACACAGCTCATTACTGTGTTCAGGAGGATCTGCGATGACATCATGGCCTTATCACTCTCCCAAAATCACATGACATCCTCACATGGCATTATCCACCCCCTGGCCCCTCCACCAGCAACCCTGACTACAAATAAAGTAACTTGAGACACAAACACTGCTGAGTACATGATAAAAATAGCAGGGGCCTAAAAGGCCCCCATTCCATACAGATGTGGTTTTCACCAAAAAAAGCTTTTTTTACACAAAATGCCTATAAAAAAATTATTAAAAAACTGGAATTCCAACAAAAAAATTTTGAAAATCCTAGAGTTTCAAAATTTTTAAAAAAGAAATTTTGTAGATATAGAAAAAAAGTAAGCACGGGTGAATAAAAGGCCCCCTGATCACTTGTAGGGTTGGTGTTAAAGAATAAGCCCTGTAATTTTAAACCTGTCCCTTTCAAAAAATGTTAGGGCCCGTTCACAGGCTTATTTGCCCACGGATTGGGCCCGTTTCCGCGCGGATTTGGCTTCAATAGGGCAATCCCTCGGAGTCTTACGGTAACCCCTGTCTCTAAGAACGTGGGGTTCCGTCGCTCCTCCCCGCTCGGAAATCCCCCGCGGGGGGAGGGAAAATGACAGACATTATTTTTCGGCGCGGAAGCCCCCGGGAAAATGCATTGTCTATGGGGCGGGGAGCGGCGCACCGCCGCGCTCCGGCCCCGCCCCGTCCCCCCCCGTATTCCCGGGGATTTGTGCGTAATACGGCGCCAAAACGCCGTGAATAAACGTGTGAACCGGCCTTTTTGGGTGCTTTCAACCCGTGCTTTTTTTTTTTTTTTTCAGAAATGCACAGCAATTAATGCTGTGCAGTTCTTCAAAAAATGCACCAAAAACACACCAAAAATGCACTGTGTGAAAACACCCTAACAGTGCAGCCAAATTTAATACAGGATACTTAGTGGTGTTTTCTCTTAAATTCTAGGGTGCTGAACTTGCACTTGCAGTAGCTAGTGGGGCCATATTTTTAGTTGCTGGGGCCCCACTGATAGGGCCCCCGATGGTGAATTAGTCCCGGAATTTAGGGGAAGCTTAAAAAGGGGGTCAGTGTTGCTTGCTTAACTGTTTGTGTGTTCTTAGGTCATGCAAACAGTTTAAAACCATGCCAATTAGTCTTGTAGGTTGGAGGCTTCTTAAAAGATGATAGCTGTGCCAAGGTAGGTGCCATGATAACATTGGTGTGGCTAGGCAAGGCTAAAGGCATGGCCCTGTGTGACTTCATATATTTGGGTAGGGCCCACTGCACTGTTATGCCCAGATGGCCTGACTATGTGCCTACTTTACAGCAGGAGGGGATTTACTAAGCAAATTGTACAACAATTATGTCATAATTTGCCTAAAAAAGTGGAGAAAATGCTTTAAACTATTTGTTTTCAACACCTACACCTACCTAAATACATTTGAAAAATAGTGACAAAACTGCTAATTTATCAAGAACACCCACAAATATTGGCGCTATTGTATTCCATCCATTAGAATAGTACCCTGTTTCCCCGAAAATAAGACAGCGTCTTATATAAATTTTTGTCTTATTTCCAGGGGATGTCTTATTTCTCCACAAATAAATTATAGCATGCTATACTAGTGTGTGTGTAGATATATATGTATGTATGTATGTATATATATATATATATATATTTATATATTTATATATTATATTTTTATAATATATATATATATATATATCAATTGCAACTTCTGAAAGTAAAAAACAGGAGAGTTATTTATTTGCATAACCATGCCCCTCTTGATGGTAAGCTACACCCCCTTTGAAAAAGCCACACCTACGCCACCTAACTGCTACGACTCTGGATGAAAGCTGGGTTTTGGCGTCACCCAGCTTTCCTGGACTGTCAGTTAGCCTATTCAGCATCAGGAGAGTTGGGAGATACCGCCAAAATGTGCCCACACCTTTAAAACCCTTAAATTACAATCAATATTTCCACCATACAGTGATTATACAGTGGTATATACCAGTGTACACAGGCTCTGCAGACACTTAATTGACTACAGTGTCCAGATGACTTTTTCCAACCCCGACTCATCCCTGCAAAATTTACCACACAAACACCTTAGAATTCTATTTTTTCAGCACTTCCCTACCTGTAGCCACCTCTGTACAAGCAAAATGGGGTGATAGATGGGAGGTGTAGGTGGAAAGGTTAGGGGGCGATAGGTGTAGTGATAGCTGGAGGTGAGAGGACTATGGGGTAATAGATGAGAAGGTTATGGGGTGATAGGTGGAGGTGAGAGGACTATGGGGTAATAGATGAGAAGGTTATGGGGTGATAAGTGGAGGTGAGAGGACTCTGGGTATTAGGTGGAGAGATTATGGGGTGATGAGGGTGTTGTATTTTGTGTTGGATGCATAACACAACGGTGGGGAATTGTAGGAGAGAAGAGTACAGAGCACAGTTTACTATCTCTTTGGGGGAGCATAGGACCATCCCCCAGGAGATTATGCTATGGCTGCGCCTGCACTCCCCAGAATCATATTGTGCAGGTTGAACTCCGTACCCTGCACCCCCAGAAGATCAGTTGAGGGAATGATCTTCAGGGGATGCAAGAGATTGAGTTTTGTACTGTAATTTTTTTTAATGTTCTTATATTAATACAGGTTTCCCCTTTGGACTATGTCGGACTCCTTGGATTATGTTGGACCAACATTGGATTGATTTCTTAATTAAATGGTTAAAGAGGGCTGGTGTTGGGGAGTTTTTATTTAAATCAAGGCTTTTTTTGTGCAATTTGTGTCTGTTTTTTTTTCCATTTAATTTCAGTTTTAGTAATGGCGGTATCTGACAGACACCTCTCCATTACTAGCACTCAGGTTTGGTGTCAACCAGCAGTAGTTTTTGTCATCCCTAGGCTGACACTAACCCCATGTCACTATTGCCCCAGTACCTAAGTACCAGGGGTACTGGGAAAAGTCGGTAATCGTCAGAAGTGGACCCTCTTATGTGATGGTCCGCTTCTGTGGTGGCTGCGGGCTGATATTTTTGAATGAGAAGGGACCAGTGTTAATGGACCATCGCATTCTGATATTAGCAGGCTGCAGCTGTTGCTTTTGCCTTGGCTGGTTATGGAAAATGGAGAGGACCTCTCGTCTTATTTTTTTTCAAATATCATTTATTTATTGAGAATCCTACAGTGGGCAACTCCTGTAATCATTACAGTGGATGTCCATGTACAGATTCTCATTAAATAAATAAATTTTCAGAAAAAAAAGGGCATGGGGTCCCCCCCAATTTCCATAACCAGCCAAGGTATAACAAACAGCGGCAGCCTGATACTATCAGAATGGGAAGAACCATCGCTACTGGTCTCTTCCCATTCTAAAATACCAGCCTTGCAGCTGCTCAGAAGGGGGACCATCACTTTAGAGGGTCCACTTCTGATGGTTACCGGCTCTTCCCGTACCCTTGGTGCTTTGGGGTTTTACTGGGGTAATAATGCCCACGGTTAGTGTCAGCCTTAGGCAACAAGAAAACACCGCTGGGCTGACCCCAAAGCCCGAGTGATAGAAATGAAGAGACATCTGTCAGATACCTCCACTACTATCACTGGAATTGTATGGAAAAAAAACACAAACAAATTGCATGAAAAAAACTTTTATTTAAATAAACACTCCCCGACACCCGCCCTCTTTAACCATTTTATTTGAAAAAAATAGATCCAAGGTTGATCCGATGTAGTCCACCGAATTCGACGTAGTCCAAATGTGAACTTGTAAATAAACAACATTGCATTTCATACATTATGGGGCTGGATACCCTATTCAGCATCCAGGAAAGCTGGGTGACACCCATCGCCCACAGGGTAACATCCAACTTTCCATGATAGGAATACTGGATGCCATCCCCCACCACCTTTAGGGGATGGAGTGTCACCCAGCTTTCCTGGAAGCTGAATAGGCTATTGCCATAGGCAATCACCAGAGTCTGTTCCCTGCAGGGGGCAGGAGAAAGGGAGCAGAGGGAAACTTCTACCCCTTGTGGCCTGTCTCCTGCCAATTGAGACCGCCAGAGACAGACCGCAGGGGCCAGGAGACAGGAGCAAGGGACAGAAGATAAGTGGGCAACTCCAACCCCTTGCACATTCAAACACACACCCCTCCCACACACACACATACCCCTCCCCCAGAGACTGAAACACACACACACCCCTTGCACACACACAAACACACCCCTCACTTACATTGAAATACACAACACCCCTCGCACACGCACTGAAATACACACACTCACACCCCTCGCACTCACACTGAAATACACACACCCCTTGCACTCACACTGAAATACACACACACACCCCCCTCGCACCCACACTGAAATACACACACACACCCCTCGCACCCACACTGAAATACACACACATACCCCTCGCACCCACACTGAAATACACACACACACACCCCTCGCACCCACACTGAAATACACACACACCCCTCGCACCCACACTGAAATACACACACACCCCTCGCACCCACACTGAAATACACACACACCCCTCGCAAGCACAATGAAATACACCCCCCCGTCGCACACACACTGAAATACACACACACACCCCTCGCACCCACACTGAAATACACACACACCCCTCGCACCCACACTGAAATACACACACCCCACCCCTCATACCCACACTGAAATACACACACCCCCCTTGCACGCACACTGAAATACAACCCCCCCTCGCACCCACACTGAAATATACACACACCTCGCACCCACACTGAAATACACACACACACCCCTCGCACCCACACTGAAATACACACACACACCCCTCGCACCCACACTGAAATACACACACACCCCTCGCACCCACACTGAAATACACACACCCCCCTCACACACATTGAGAAATACACAAACACACCCATCACACGCACAAAAACAGCCCTGGCACACATACTGAAACACGCACACCCATCCCTCGCACACACACTGAAGCACGCACACCCATCCCCCCGCCAACACACTCTGCCACAGTCCTCCCCTGCACACACACTGAAGGGTGCACACCTCCCCTCACCCACCCTCTGCCACACTACTCCCCTGCACAGACACTGAAGCATGCAACACTCCTCCCCTGCACAAACACTGAAGCTTGCACACTCCTCCCTGTACACACACTCTGCCACACTCCTCCCCTGCACACACACTGAAGCATGCACACTCCTCCCCTGCACACACACTCTGCCACACTCCTCCCCTGCACACACACTGAAGCATGCACACTCCTCCCCTGCACACACTGAAGCATGCACACTCCGCCACACACTCTGCCACACTCCTCCCTGCACACACACTGAAGCATGTACACTCCTCCCCTGCACACACACTCTGCCACCCATCTCCTCTGCGTACACTCACCTGTCTTGCTGCTGGTTCTCAGTTCGAGGGAGGGAGCGGAGCGGAGCCTCGCGGGTCCCGCTAAGCCCCGCCCCCTTCCCAGTAGAGCTCAGGGGTCCCTGCTCTCAAGCAGCTCCCCATGAAGCTAGGAGAGCATTGACGGCCACGGCCGAGGATGGTGGGCTTCAAGGGAGCGTCAGGAGACGCTACCCTGATGCCTCCTTACACATATAACCTCCGGTCGCTCTTCAGCTGCGAGGTTGAACAACTGAGTGACCCGCCAAAAACGGGAGGGTTGGCAACTATGATATATATATATACCACAAATATATATATATATATTTTATATTAAAGTTTAGAGTCACAAACCATAGGTTATATAGATGTAAAGGACAATTTATGGCAGCTGCAATGACTTATCTCAAAGGATGGCAAAAAATGACTTTCTGGGACTTGTAGAACTAGAAGTCCCAGCATGCCCCATCAGCCATCCTGTGAGGTGTGTGTGTGTCAGTATCACTGCTCTGTTCTCCCTGCCTCCATCCCTCACTTACTTGTACACTGTCTCCTCTCCTGGCATGTTCGGACCTGTGGTGACATCACAGTCACATGACCTCCCTGCACAAGGCTGTTTCTTGGGGTGGGCGGGGCTTGGGAACACCCATGCCCCCCCACCTCCCACCTTTCTCTGCCCGTCTTAGGGACAGCCCTGTGTATGGGGAGCTGCAGCAAGGACTTCTGCTATGTCTTATTTTCAGGGGACACCTTTTATTGTGAAGTTTAAAAAAATCTCCCTATGTCTTATTTTCGAGGAAACACGGTATCTAATAGCAAAGTTATAATGTCATTTTTACCAATTTAAAAAAATTGCATCAATTTGTGCCACTTTTGCCAAAAAGAAAATCCATGCACGCTTCAACATTTTTGTTAAATCTTCCCTATTGTTGTGTTCTATATTTTGGTGCTTTACACATAAAAAGGCCCAGGCCTTTTAGTTATTTATGGTATGTTCAAACAGTGCTCCGCTATACGCCTGCAATATGCCTGCTGAGTCAGAAGTACACGCTGGTTAGAGCATATTTCTGAAGCACTTCCATTGACATTTACTTTCCCTTGAGCATAAATGCCGGAAAGAAGTGCCATCTCACTTCTTTCTTTCGGCAGGTATTGTATATCGGGGAGAACGACAGGTAATCTTAGCTCTCAATGAGTGCTATGAATTACCATTTTTTCGGGACATAGTTTGGGCATATTGCGGCTCAATTATGAGCCGAAATATACTCGCAAAGATGCCGTGTGAACATACCCTAAAGATCTATCTATTAGGCGCAGAGATATGGCCACTTATACTAATAAACTAATGTCAGTTTATTTTTCTGTTGTTGGCCAACTAATTATGAAGTTGATTGATACTAACTACTTATCTTTTCTTTTTTTGAAGCTTTCAATCTAGGTTTTGGATCTCGATTTATTTCTGAAGAGCCAGTTGGTCAGGATCAAGGATCAGGCATTTTAATCAGTCAAGACCAAGGATCTGGTGTGGCAATCAGTCAAGATGAAGGATCTGGCATGGCAGTCAGTCAAGATGAAGGATCTGGCATGGTAATTAGTCAAGATGAAGGATCTGGCATTGCAGTGAGTCAAGATGAAGGATCTGGCATGACAGTCAGTCAAGATGAAGGATCTGGCATGGCAGTCAGTCAAGATGAAGGATCCGGCATGGCAGTCAGCCAAGATGAAGGATCTGGCATTGCAGTGAGTCAAGATGAAGGATCTGGTATCGCAGTCAGTCAAGATGAAGGATCCGGCGTGGCAGTCAATCAAGATGAAGGATCCGGTGTGGCAGTCAGTCAGGATGAAGGATCCGGCGTGGCAGTCAGTCAAGATGAAGGATCCGGCGTGGCAGTCAGTCAAGATGAAGGATCTGGCGTGGCAGTCAGTCAGGATGAAGGATCTGGCTTTGCAGTCAGTCACGATGAAGGATCTGGTGTGGCAGTCAGCCAAGATGAAGGATCTGGCGTGGCAGTCAGCCAAGATGAAGGATCTGGTGTGGCAGTCAGTCAAGATGAAGGATCCGGCGTGGCAGTCAGTCAAGATGAAGGATCTGGCGTGGCAGTCAGTCAAGATGAAGGATCTGGTCTCGCAGTCAGTCAAGATGAAGGATCCGGCGTGGCAGTCAAACAAGTGGAAGGATCCGGGGTGGGAGTCAGTCAGGATGACGGATCGGGCGTGGCAGTCAGTCAAGATGAAGGATCCGGCGTGGCAGTCAGTCAAGATGAAGGATCTGGCGTGGCAGTCAGTCAGGATGAAGGATCTGGTGTGGCAGTCAAACAAGATGAGGATCTGGTATGGCAGTCAGTCAAGATGAAGGATCTGGTGTGGCAGTCAGTCAAGATGAAGGATCTGGCGTGGCAGTCAGTCAAGATGAAGGATCTGGCGTGGCCGTCAGTCAAGATGAAGGATCTGGTATCAGTCAAGATGAAGGATCTGGCATGGCAGTCAGTCAAGATGAAGGATCTGGTGTGGCAGTCAATCAAGATGAAGGATCCGGTGTGGCAGTCAGTCAAGATGAAGGATCAGGCATAGCAGTCAGTCAAGATGAAGGATCCGGCGTGGCAGTCAGTCAAGATGAAGGATCTGGCATGGCAGTCAGTCAAGATGAAGGATCTGGTATTGTAGTCAGTCAAGATGAAGGATCCGGCGTGGCAGTCAGTCAAGATGAAGGATCCGGCGTGGCAGTCAGTCAAGATGAAGGATCTGGCGTGGCAGTCAGCCAAGATGAAGGATCTGGCATGGCAGTCAGTCAAGATGAAGGATCTGGAATGGCAGTCAGTCAAGATGAAGGATCTGGCATGGCAGTCAGTCAAGATGAAGGATCCGGCGTGGCAGTCAGTAAAGATGAAGGATCCGGCGTGGCAGTCAGTAAAGATGAAGGATCCGGCGTGGCAGTCAGTAAAGATGAAGGATCCGGCGTGGCAGTCAGTCAAGATGAAGGATCTGGCATGGCAGTCAGTCAAGATGAAGGATCTGGTATTGCAGTCAGTCAAGATGAAGGATCCGGCATGGCAGTCAGTCAAGATGAAGGATCCGGCGTGGCAGTCAGTCAAGATGAAGGATCCGGCGTGGTAATCGGTCAAGATGAAGGATCAGGTGTATTAGTCAGTCAAGACCAAGGATCAGGCATGTAATGAGTGAAGACAAAGAATGTGACATTAGAGAGTTGAACCATTTCTTGGTTGTTAATTTGATTCCCGCTGTAATATATGTTCAACTAATTTATCATACAGCTGAAAAGGCAAACAAAGTAACCCAATATACACTGTCAATATGCATAAATAATATACCAAGAACCACAAAGCACATATTGTTTAATTATTTATTTTATGTTTAATATGATTGACATTTATTTTACTTTAGCCTTTATATTATCAAAAAGGGGGAAAATAACACAAACAACATACCTAGAGCATATGCTGATTTAAGTAAAATGACAATCTACCTCTAAAAAAACACAAAACAATCTAAATCACATTTACTCACAGTTACTGTCTAGTTACTGTCTCCTTATTATGACTAACAAAAAATTAAAGTAAATATCTACGTAAACCCATCTTTAGGGCTCATGCACACTGCTGTAAAATGGTCCCGTGTCACCTATCATTCATTATAAAAATTAACATACATATAGGTACATGCAATAATGCACTCCACAACAACTTGCTCCTATATACTCATTTTTCAAAATGGATGTGCTGACCATATTTTGTTTTTAGACTGTTTGCACTCCATCCATCTGCACATGTTTCTTAATCAGATCAGGTTATAGCTGGAATTTTCTCTCCCTGAAATGTAGAGGTCTGAACAGACACCAAGAGAGGTAACATATAAAGTAGGTTCCCATCTGAATTGAGGTAACCTTGCTGTTGCTAGATCAGTTTTTAGCATTTTGATAAAAAATGTACACCTCAAAATTTTCATATATTCCAAAATAGCAGAAATACTTTTAAAAAAAAAACAAACTATGTCACCTTTGACTGTTTTGTAGTACTTGTAGAGTGTAACCTATAATTACTATATACCATGCAACTTATAGCACATGGTGCCATATAACCTGAGGCTCCATACAAGGCCAGCCTAAGGTTACATAGCAACATGTGCAGGATATCTTTAAACACACACCCTCTCTTTCCACAATCACCATAACAAAGGGCGACATGTATGATTTTTTTGCGCGCATTTGTAGCGTAAAATTCGTCTGAATATATGAACCTGTTCTACTGTTGGTCATAGATTTAGCACTTCCTAGCTACTACGAAACCGTTCTGGCTCAGGTAAACCACTTTTAACACAGGCAGGCTCCTTGTAGACTGTATAATGACAGCCTGGGCAGGTATTTTTAGAGTGAGAAAGGACCAGTGTTAATGGACCTTCCCATTCTGATAGTATCAGACTGCAGCTCTCAATTTCACCGTGGCTGGTTATGGAAAATAGGAGGGGACCCCATATCTTTAATTTTTTCAAAAATAATTTGTTTACTGAGAATCCTAAAATGGACAATTACTGTAATGTACTGTAATGTTTAGATTCTCATTAAATAAATACATTTACAAAAAAAGAAAAAAAAAACATGTGGGGTGCCCTCTATTTTCCATAACCAGTCAAGGGAAATCAACAGCTACAGGCTGATATTATCAGAATGGGAAGGTCCCTCAAAATGGTCCCTTCCCATTCTAAAAAAGACCAGCCCGCAACCGTCCCAGAAGCTGACCCTCTAATGGGATGGTAACCCAGCTCTTTCCAGTACCCCTGGTGTGTTGGGTACTGGGGTAATAGTGAACAGGCTTGGTGTCAGCCTTGGCAACAGAAACCCACCGCTGGCTGACACCAAGCCTGAGTGACAGTAATCAAGAGGCATCTGTGAAACACCTCCATTACTGTCACTGGAATTATAGGGGGGGGGAATCAAACACAAATTGCACAAAAAAACTTTTATTTAAATAAACACTCCCTGACACCAGCCCTCTTTAATCCTTTTAT
The DNA here is from genome assembly GCA_025379985.1 of Phyllomedusa bahiana. NCBI lineage: Eukaryota > Metazoa > Chordata > Amphibia > Anura > Hylidae > Phyllomedusa > Phyllomedusa bahiana. Next base: position 21,171 of record JAODAL010010465.1, on the reverse strand, counting down.
TTGAAAAATAGATCCAAGGTTGAACTGACATAGGTCCCGAATCCCAAATAGTCCAAATGAAAACCTGTAAATAAACAAACATTACACACATACATGTTTGCTGGATAGTCTGTCTCTGGCTGTCGCAGGGGGCAGGAGACAGGCCGCAGGGGACAGGGGATTGCCTATGGCAATACCTATTCAGCATCCAGGGAAGCTTAGTGACACCAATTGCCTATAGATAACACCCAGCTCTCAATGATAGGAGAACTGGATGCCAGCTTTGGCGGACGCAATGTCATCCAGCTTTACTCGATGCTGGATAGGCTATTTCCAGAGTCTGTCCTCTGTGGCCGGAATCCTTCCCCCTGTAATCGCCAGAGACAGACTGCAGGGGGAAGGAGACAAGGAGAATCTCCATAACCAGTCAAGGGAAATCAACAGCTGCAGGCTGATATTATCAGAATGGGAAGGTCCATCAATACTGGTCCCTTCCCATTCTAAAAAATACCAGCCCGCAACCGTCCCAGAAGCTGACCCTCTAATGTGATGGTTACCCAGCTCTTTCCAGTACCCCTGGTGTGTTGGGTACTGGGGTAATAGTGAACAGGGTTAGTGTCAGCCTTGGGCAACAGAAACCACCGCTGGCTGACACCAAGCCTGAGCGACAGTAATCAAGAGGCATCTGTGAAACACCTCCATTACTGTCACTGGAATTATAGGGGGGGGAATCAAACACAACTTGCACACAACACTTTGATTTAAGTAAATACTCCCTGACCCCAGCCCTCTTTAATCATTTTATTTGAAAAATAGATCCAAGGTTGAACTGACATAGTCCACCGAAACCGAAATAGTCCAAATGAAAACCTGTAAATAAACAAACATTACACACATACATGTTTGCTGGATAGTCTGTCTCTGGCTGTCGCAGGGGGCAGGAGACAGGCCGCAGGGGACAGGGGATTGCCTATGGCAATACCTATTCTGCATCCAGGGAAGGTTAGTGGCACCAATTGCCTATAGATAGCACCCAGCTCTCAATGATAGGAGAACTGGATGCCAGCTTTGGCGGACGCAATGTCATCCAGCTTTTCTCGATGCTGGATAGGCTATTTCCAGAGTCTGTCCACTGTGGCCGGAATCCTTCCCCCTGTAATCGCCAGAGACAGACTGCAGGGGGAATGAGACAAGGAAAAACTCTTACTCTCTGGAGATAGACTGCAAGGGGCAGGAGACAAGCCCCAGAGATCCCTGTCTTTGTCTTCTGCCACCCTCCTTCCTACTGCAGCAGGAGACAGACTGCAGGGGAAACTCCTTCAGCCAGCCTCCTGCCATAGGACAAAACAGGCAGGAGCTGAAGACACAGCAGGGCCGAGTGCAGGAGTGGGGCGCGGTAAGTTCTTACCTATAAAAATTTAGCAGTGACGAATCCCACCACCCACCGCAGTCAGGGCCGCCAACAGAAATTTCAGGGCCCCATACAGCTGAAGCACCTGGGCCCCCCCATGTAAACCCCGCCCACAGCAACCCGATCGCCCCGCCCCCAGCAAAAAAACGGCCTCTCGGACATAAACGCGCCCATTTTACCACATAATACAGTGTGCAAAAAAGAACTGTATTGTGTAGTACAATAGCAAGTGAGTCACATGTCTGTCTGTCTCACATATCATAGAAACATGGCTAAGTAGCTCCATCCATATCCCCCACCAGCCCACATACAATATCCGCTCCCCCCACCAGCCCACATACAATATCCGCTCCCCCCACCAGCCCACATACAATATCCGCTCCCTCCACCCACATACAATATCCCCCTCCACCCACATACAATATCCCCCTCCACCCACATACAATATCCCCCTCCACCCACATACAATATCCCCCTCCACCCACATACAATATCCACCCCCACCAGCCACATACAATATCCACCCCCCACCAGCCACATACAATATCCCCCTCCACCCACATACAATATCCCCCTCCACCCACATACAATATCCCCCTCCACCCACATACAATATCCCCCTCCACCCACATACAATATCCCCCTCCACCCACATACAATATCCCCCTCCCCCCACATACAATATCCCCCTCCACCCACATACAATATCCCCCTCCATGTTTCCCTTGGTCACGCACCTCACCACCTTCTAAAATAAACACCAGCAAGAAAGTAAGTGTACCTCCTATCACAGGGTCAATCAGGGACACATGTACGCTGGCATTATACCGGCGCCGACATAACCTACAACACCGCCATATAGAGGTCCAACACCAGCTCAGGTATAACCTACTACACCGCTATATAGAGACCACAGAGAGGTCAGATACCAGCTCAGGTATAACCTACAACACTGCCATATAGAGACCACATAGAGGTCAGACACCAGCTCAGGTATAACCTACAACACCGCCATATAGAGACCACATAGAGGTCAGACACCAGCTCAGGTATAACCTACAACACCCCCACAGAGAGGTCAGACACCAGCTCAGGTCACATCACATTACAGTGAATACAGTACTGATCCAATATAGAAGTAAAATCATGGACTTACCGGAGACGTCTTATCTGATGAGTCGTTCTCTTCTCTTGGTTCGTTCTTATTCCCCTTTCTTCTGCATCCATTCCACACCGCCATGATGACTTGTCTCGGCCACAACTCATCCCTGCAGAAATTACAGACAAATATCTTAGAATCCTCAATTTTCTTTACCTATTCCCACCTCTGTACAAACTTCCCAGGGGTGGGAGAGCGGGAAACAAGCCATAACTTACAGGTCTAGTATCCTAAGGGGTTGGAGGGTGGGGAAGGAACTAAACCTCTGGAGATAATGCTACAGCTATGGGCTGCTCCCCTAACAATTATATTACCAGGTAGGTAGGCAAATGGGCAGGGCCCCAGGTAATTAGATAGGCCCTATTTAGGTAGGTAGACACCCGCCGGATAAGTTGGTAGGCCAGCCCCAGGTAGGTTGGTGGGTACCTAGCCATGAGTCCCCTTTAGTTTGTAGGCGGTCAGGGCCCTCCTTTAGAGGTTAGGTAGAGTCAGGGACCCCCTTTAGAGGTTAGGCAGAGTCAGGGCCCCCCTTTAGAGGTTAGGCAGCGTCAGGGCCCCCTTTAGAGGTTAGGCAGCAGCAGGGCCCCCCTTTAGTTGTAGGCAGCAGCAGGGCCCCCCTTTAGGTGTAGGCAGCAGCCCGGGCCCCCTTTAGTTATAGGCAGCAGCCAGGGCCCCCTTTAGTTGTAGGCCGCAGCCAGGACCCCTTTAGTTGTAGGCAGCAGCCAGGGCCCCCCTTTAGATATAGGCAGCAGCCAGGGCCCCCCTTTAGATATAGGCAGCAGTCAGGGCCCCCTTTAGATATAGGCAGCAGTCAGGGCCCCCTTTAGATATAGGCAGCAGCCAGGGCCCCCTTTAGATATAGGCAGCAGCCAGGGCCCCCTTTAGATATAGGCAGCAGACAGGGCCCCCTTTAGATATAGGCAGCAGACAGGCCCCCATTTAGATGTAGGCAGCAGCCCGGGCCCACTTTAGTTGTAGGCAAGCAGCCAGGGCCCCCTTTAGTTGTAGGCAGCAGCCAGGGCTCCCCTTTAGTTGTAGGCAGCAGCAGGGCCCCTTTAGTTGTAGGCAGCATCCAGGGCCCCCCTTTAGATGTAGGCAGCAGCAGGGCCCCCCTTTAGATATAGGCAGCAGTCAGGCCCCCCTTTAGATATCTGCAGCATTCAGGGCCCCCTTTTGTTATAGGCAGCAGTACGGGCCCCCTTTAGATATAGGCAGCAGCCAGGGCCCCCTTTAGATAAAGGCAGCAGTCAGGGCCCCCTTTAGATATAGGCAGCAGCCAGGGCCCCCTTTAGATATAGGCAGCACCAGGGCCCCTTTAGATATAGGCAGCAGCCAGGGCCCCCTTTAGTTGTAGGCAGCAGCCAGGGCCCCCTTTAGTTGTAGGCAGCAGCCAGGGCCCCCTTTAGTTGTAGGCAGCAGCCAGGGCCCCCTTTAGTTGTAGGCAGCAGCCAGGGCCCCCTTTAGATATAGGCAGCAGCCAGGGCCCCCTTTAGATATAGGCAGCAGTCAGGGCCCCCTTTAGTTGTAGGCAGCAGTCAGGGCCCCCTTTAGTTGTAGGCAGCAGCAGGGCCCCCCTTTAGATATAGGCAGCAGCCAGGGCCCCCTTTAGATATAGGCAGCAGTCAGGGCCCCCTTTAGTTGAAGGCAGCAGCAGGGCCCCCTTTAGATATAGGCAGCAGTCAGGGCCCCCTTATATATAAAAAAAAAAAACAAATCAGTCACATACCTGAGCCTCGCTCCCGCTCCCGGCCGCTCCGTGCTCCCGCCGGCTCCGTACTGCCGCCCTGCATAGGCGGCGCGGTGAAGTGACGTCACCGTGCCGCCTACGTCAGCAGTAGGGGCCGGCGCCTGGCAGGCTGAAGGCCGAATGCGTTAAGCCGGCCGGGGAGATCCCGCGGAGTGCAGCGCTAGTGGCGCGTGTGCTCCGCTGACACCGCGCAGCCCCGGGAGTCGGGGACATCAGTCCCCAACTCCCGGGCCGGTCTCTAAGCGCTCGGGACGCGGGGCCCGGGCGTTCAGAGACCGGATGCGCGGCCGGGCCCGCGGGAGCGACGGCACTGCCTCCGGGCCCGCAGGAGCTCGGGCCCACACTGTGGGCCAGGGGGGCCTGGCGCCTCCGGGCCCCGCTCTGCCGTGAGGAATAAGGGGGCCCGCTTGCCGCGGGCCCCCTTATTCCACCGGGCCCCATACGGGAGTACCGGTTGTACCCCCTGTATGGCGGCCCTGACCGCAGTGGTGCTGGAGCAGCGTCCTATGACGTTACTCTGGTGCTGCTTCTATTTAAAAAAATCTTGCAGCCTTCCTATTTACAGGACCCTCTTGGCCAATCTGGAAGGGTTGGTACATATGCATTAGATTAGAGGCACAGTATCCTAGGTGGGATGGGTGGAACAGATGACTAACAACCTGAAGACAGTGCTACAGCTATGGCGTGTACCCCTCAGAATCATATTACCGGGTAATTTAGGATTGATGTCCCATACAATGTGTCACTTATCGCTCACACAAGTGCTGGAACTACCACTGTAGCAAGCAGAGTGGCTGCTATGGGCCCACCACCGCTGCTTCCTGCCTCAGAACACCCGGACCCTCTGATCTGACTGCTCAGAAGGCCCGGGAATCGGGTGGTGGCTGGGAGAAATCATTATGGTGGTTTGGACCAGATGTAGAAGAAAAGAGAAAGTGAATGACTCATCAGAGAAGACATCTCCTGTCAGTCATTAGATGTAACTGCACTGAAATCACTTATATTTCCGCAGAGCCTACATAGAACTGATATCTACCACTTTATGTTCACTTTATGTATGGAGGTAATATACAGTCTGCAGAGTCTTTTTACCCTGGTATCTATTATACTATATGGTCACTGTTTTGGAGAAATATACAGTCTGCAGAGTCTGTGTACACTGGTAAATACCACCATATGGTCAGTATATGACAGTAATATTGGTCTTTGCATACTGATCTTTATTCAGTAATAGTATAATGGCATTATTCAGTCACTATGTGGTGGTAATGTGTGGTTGTATTCTAGCGGAATTTTCAGCTCCTCATGTAGTAGTGTTATTGGTAATGTTGATCTTAGTATAGTGGAATTTGCTTGGTGGCAGCATGATGGTGATATGTATAGTGAAGTATTTGTGTCACAAGCAATGGTAGTGGATCCTCTGGGCCACCGCAAGCGATGGCATAAGCCACACCAGGGAGCGGAATCTAAATAGGTCCCGGTTTTCACCAGAACCCGCCGCAAAGCGGGATGGACTTGCTGTGGCGGGAGTCTACCAGGTCGCTATCCCTGACGTGACTTGCTTGAGGAGGCAGCCAAGGTGTAGCGTGGTATAAAATCGTAAGTTAGGCTCGTAGTCGGGGACAGGCACGAAGGTCAGAACAGGCGGCAAGGTTTGTGGTCGTGGACAGGCAGAAAGGTCAGGACAGGCGGCAGAGGTTCGTGGTCGAGGGACGGAGGCACATGGTTCGGTACACGGTAATCAGAACATGACTTCAGGAACGCTTTCTCAGTAGGCTAAATGGCACTAAAGATCCAGCAGGGTAACCAGGAAGAGGCAGGCTTAAATAGGGGCAGCAACCGGCAATAGCAAATTACCGATGCGCTGGCCCTTTAAATTTAATACTGCCGGCAAGCACGCCCTAGGGAGCAGGGCTGCGTGCGCCGCGGGACAGAGACTGCAGCAGGAGCGCGGCCGGGTAAGTAGCCTGGGGGACAGATCGGGGAATGAGCGCACCCGCGACCCGACATGCGAGTCGGGGCGCCGCTCGGCAGCGGGGCCGGGATGAGGGTCGCAGGGGGATCCGTGACAGTACCCCCACTCCTTTGGCCACCCCCACATTCTGGCCTGAAGGAATCACCGGATAACATTATGGTCCAGAATATTGTCTTCTGGTTCCCGGGACCTTTCTTCGGGCCCGAACCCCTTCCAGTCAATGAGGAAAAGACGCTTCCCTCTGACCGTCTTCATATCCAGAATCTCCTTTACAGTAAAGACATTGGTGGTGTCAGCCTCAGGAGTGGGAGAAGCAACTTTCTGAGAAAAACTATTTAGGATGACCGGCTTCAGAAGAGAGACATGGAAGGAGTTAGGGACCCACGTAGTGGAAGGAAGGCGGAGCTTGCCACTGGGTTTATTCGCTTCAGCACCTCGAACGGTCCCAAGAACCGGGGACCAAGCTTATAGCCGGGGATCTTGAGGCGGATATACTTCGCCAACAACCACACCTTGTCACCAGGGAGAAGATGGGAGAAGGACTTCACTTTTTGTCAGCTTGTATCTTAGTACGAGCAGCAGCCCGAAGTAGAGATTTGCGTGTCTGATTCCAGACGGCTGTTAAGTCCTGGATCAACTCTTCCACGGCTGGAACCTCGGAGGGCACCGGGAGGGGGAGAGGTGGGTGCGGTGTCGTCCATAGACAATGAAGAAGGGAGCGGCACTGGCAGATTCAGAGTCTAAAGAGTTGTAAGAGAACTAGCCAAGGTAACAGGTTAGACCAATCATCCTGACTTGCGGAGACGAAGTGTCGAAGATAGCAGCCCCGAGTCTGATTAACCCTCTCCACTTGCCCGTTAGACTGAGGATGGTAAGCCAAAGAGAAGTCCAGCTTCACTTGGAGTTGGCCACAGAGGGAGCGCCAGAACCTGAAAACAAATTGGACTCCCCGATCTGAAACAATGTGCTAAGGAAGCCCATGTAGTCGGAGGATGTGGTGAAAAAACTGACCGGCAAGGCGAGGAGTAGAGGGTTAGCCCTGGAGAGGAACAAAGGAGACATTTTGCAGAACGGCCCGTGCCCCCCCAAATAAAGGTTTTCCCCAGAGGAAGGCGGGGGTTAGTAAAAAAGTCCATAGCCAGGGGCCCAGGGACGCGGGGAATGGGCAGCGGTGAAGAGGCTGGCGGTTGAGATGAGGCGACTTGTTACGGGGCACTGAAGCGCAAGATTCCAAAAATCTTGAACTTCGGGCCAGGCGGCCCCCCCAATAAAAAGGGAGAAAGTGAGAAAAGATTTACCCGGGTGCCCACCAAAAGAGTGTGTTGAGCGATTTTATCGACAAAGTTGAAATCGGCACGTTTTTATGGGATCGGATTTTTTAGATATCATAATTTAGGTTAAAATTGCGCTCATCTATTAGGAGGGCCCTTTTTTCGGGCTTCCTGGCATTTTGGGGGCCCAGCAAATCAGTTTTAGAATAGAGAAGGGGAGGGGTGTGCGACGTATGATGGTTGTGCATGGTTGCGATTGGGGGAAAAAAATCACAGGGCCCCTCTTTTTAAACATTAAACCCGTGTTTCTTTTCCCACCCTTTCATTTGTTTTTCAGCGTCTCAGAGCAAATTTGGGGCTCTGCTTGTGTCCAAAGCCCCAGCGAAATTATTATGTTTTTTCCCACAGAGAAAATCTACTTTTAAAGCTGTGACCCTTACAATTTAGTTATTTTAAAATTTGGAAGATTTTATATGTTGGGAAAGAGAATTTTAAAGGGGGAAATTCTTCCGCTGTAAAGTCAGGGGGGGCCCCGCGGGCGAACACAAAAAAGTTTCTTTAAAGAAAAATGGAAAAAAGTTCCCCAAAAAAGACTTAGTTTTGGGACATTGTTTAGTTTTATTTTTAAAAGTTTTTTTATTGAAATTTTTCCGGGGATATTGGGCGGGCCTGAACTTATGGGGATACACTCTTTTTTTTGAAACAAAAAGGGTCTTTTTGGGTTTAGGTCAAAACCCCAATTTTTTATTACATTTAAAAATTTCAGATAGGTGTTCTTTTTCCCAATTTTCCCCATTCCCCCTTTGTTGAAAATTCCCCCTTGCATTTTAAAATTAGAACCCAGAAAAGTAAACCCACGGGGTTGTAGGTGTAAAAAAATTACCTTGTAATATCGAAAAAATTTTCAGTACGTGTTTTTGACTTTGGGCGCACTACAGCTTTGTTCATTGAGGAACTTGAAATTAAATGTGAATACTCCCAATTTTTTTGCACCACGGGTTTGAATATAGGTCCCAAAAAAAATCCCTTTTTTATCGAATTTACTTTTCAGATACGTTTTTTTTCCTTTGGGGCGCAGGCAGCTTTGTTGATAGATTACTTTGCAGTTAAATTAAAATTTCAGCAATTTTTTATTTCCCACAGGTGAATTGATGGGTCCCCAAAATACCTTTTTTATCCGAATCCCTTTTCAATAACATTTTTTTTGCACTTTTCCCCCGCCCAAAATTTGTTGATAGAGCCACCTTGCATTTTAAAATTTGAATCCAGCAATTGTGCAATTACCAAGGTAAATTTGATAGGTCCCAAAAAAAAATACCTTTTTTTTCCCCGAATACATTTCAGTTAGTTTTTTTTCCCACTTTGGCGCATACAGCTTTGTTCATTGGGCACCTTGCACTTAAATGTGAATACTGAAATTTTTTTTGTCCCCCCACAGGTGAATTGATGGGTTTTTTTTGGCCAAAAAATTTTTTTTAAATTAAAAAAAAAACCAATTTACCAATCTTTCAGAACGTTTTTTTTTCACTTTGGCGCGGGCCCAGCTTTGGTGATAGTTTAAATTTGGGCAGTTAAATTTAAATTCCACCCAATTTTGTATTCACCAAGGTGAATTAAAAGGTGCCAAAAATACCTTGTATTATCCGAATACTTTTTAGATACGTTTTTTTTCACTTTGGCGCGGGCCCAGCTTTTTTGGATAGATCAACGTTGCGGGTTATATTTAAACCCAGAAATTTTTGTTTTGATTTGAGGGATTTGAGAAATAGCTGTGATTTCCCGGTCTTTTAATAAGAGATTTTCCAAAATTTCCTTTTCCCTTTCTCAAATTTAAATATTTCTGAACAGGGGGGAAAATTTCCCAGGGGGGGTAAGCGGGGCAAAGGGGGGGGGTTAGGACATGGAGGTAAAATTTTAGGGAGAGAAGGTGCTCCTTCCAGTGCTGGCGAAAACACGAATGCCAGGGAAAATCATCAGTTGCGGACCGTCGGGCCTGTATCGCTGGGTCAGGGCCCTGTGAATTCAGAAAATAACAGCGTCGCCGTTTGCCCTTTTCAGTGGTTAATGAAAACCTGAATCCGGCAGCCCTTTCCCCTCCTCGCCCCTCCCAGCCCGGGGCCGAAAATTTTTCATCTTCAGTTTAACCGCATCGTCCAACAGGGAAGCAGCCCAAAATGTCAACTCTTTGTACCCCCCCAAATGTGGATAATCCATTTTCTGCGCCCCTTTTGGGTTGACAAAATGGGGTTTGGGGTCGGGAAGGCATTTTAAAAAGGGTTTCCAAGAGGCCAAAGAGGATGATTTTCTCTGCTCTGACGCCCGTTATGATGCCATCAGAGGAGGTAAAGGAAACCCGGGGGTCAATCGGAAAAAAACCCGGCGGTCGGCAACCCCTTGCAGCCCCCTTTTTGCTTGTAGCCCCCCCGTCTGGTTGCAAAAATGTCGGAGCCCCAAGTCCCCTGTTTTGTTTGGATGATGAGGGACGCCCATTGCGGTTTCCAACGTGGTCTTTTCAGAAAGAATTTGTTCCCGAGGCTTCATCACTGGACGAGGGGGGAAAAGACGAGGGGGTTTAAGGGGCAGTACGGGTTTCCGCCCCCAAAAAGGGAGGGGGGCGGTCGCAGGAAGGGCCGCTGATTTTGATTCCGCCCGCCACGGTCAGCGGGAAACCCGCTCCTCGCTTATCGCCCTCCCAAAAAGGGGCCAGGACCTCTCAAAACCCGGGCCTTTTCCCCCTTTGGGGGCAAGCCCCTGATTCACCCAAACGATGGGCATTTTGCCCCCCTTTGCCATAAAAAGCAAAAAGTTGGGCAAAATCCTTAGGGGTTAACCCCCACCAAATGTCTAGTCACATGCAGCGAATGCAAAAAGTTGAAAAGGAGGCAAAACTTGGCCAAAAAAAGGCCCGACCGGACGCCCTTTCCTCCAACCCACTGTCACACCCCCTATCTTTCCCCCCTCCTCCTCCCCCACCCCCCAAGCGTTCCTCAGGTGCCCTGTTCTCAGGCCCTGATCCCGGGATCGCCTCGCTTTTAGGGCCCCCACCGTCGCCGAAATACCACCAGCCACCACCCCGAGACCCCTCCCACCCCTTTTTCCTTCCGCCCCCCTTTTACGGCACTGCACGCCGTTTCAGTGGCAGTTAGCCAAACCAGCCTTCTGTCTTTTCCCGGTTTTGGGAGCAAAAAAGAAAAATTTAAAAAATAAATCCCCAAAAACCCAAAAAACCCGAATGTGGCATTGCCCGGCTTTTGGGCCTTTGGGAAAAGTTTTTTTCCGTTTGGTTTGGGCACCAAAATGGGTTCCCCCACGTCATGGCCCCTTTCCTGCCCCCAATACCGATGCCCGGCCCGGCATTTCTTTGCCAGAAAAAAACCATCCCCTGCCCCGGCCAGGCCCCGTGTTTTTCTAAAAAATTTTAAGCGCGGTTTTTCTGCATCTGTGTCCGGGGAAAAATCCATCTGACCACCCAAACATGGATAGTATGCCCCGGCCAAGGCCGCTATTTTCTGTGCAGCTCACAGGGTGAGCTGGGTGGATGTCCTTTTGGGGGTTTACGGGGGTTTTCAGGTCGGCGCACGCTCATCAAACCGCCAAAGGGGTGGTGGGAGGGTTCTTTCCCCCAAAGGGCCTCTGGTGGCATCACGTGGGCCCCGAAAAAACAGGGCCCTGTTGAAATTTTTTCTGTTTTTGGGACCGTCCACACACAGGTCAGGAGCTGTTTGGGGGCTTTTCCGCAAAAAGAGACCGAGGCTGGGTGGGGGCCAAAGAAAACCCTTTTGCCAGGCAAGGTGGTGTTTCGGTAAAGGGGGAAAAACTGCTGGCCGCCTTAAGATCGGTAGGCTGGAGCAATCCCTTGCCGGAAAATGTCATGAACTTGTCGTCCAGAAATTTCTAAAAAAGCTGCCCGGGTTTGGACTGCCTGTGAGGAAGGGTCGAAGGGCTTTAAATTCCCCAATTCCCGCCGGGTTCCCCAAACCCCCCCGCTTCGTCCCGCCTGGGGTGCGTTGCGGGGTCCAGGGGTCGGCCCCCCCGTCAACCGTCTCTTGTTGAAAAAGGCAAATGCTGGAATTCCCCCCCTCACATGTTCCAGGGGATTGTTTGGGAGCAGCGCAATGCCCTTAAAGCGTACGAAGTGACACATTTGGCCCCGAAAGGGGCGGTGGGCCCCCGGGGGGTTGAGCCAACCCAGAGTGGAGGCAGGTTTAAAGGATATGCACCAAACCTTGCCGTTTTGAAGAAACCCCCCAAAATGGTCAGTGCGGGGCATGCCCTTTGTTTAGCATGAGCATTGTGGTGATTTAGTTTGGAAAAAGATTTGTTGGACACTCTGGAAAAAAAACAGGTCCCCCCAAGACGGAGGGGAGAGGACACGGGTGCGGAACGGAGCCCTTTTTCTCCGTCAAAAACCACAAGGGCCACAGTTTCACAATTTAAACGGTTTTCAAATTAAACGTGGTTGGGGCCAGAGCTAGTGCCCAAAGGGGGCGGCCCCTTTAGCTCTCAGGGTGCTCAAATTTAGGGAAGTCAGGGCTGTGTTGGGAAACGGGCCGGGGGGAAAAGGAGGAGGAGGAGGGGGGAGGTTTTTCCTAAACCCCCGGACGTTTAAACCGGGGTCCCTGCCTTTGGGAAAAAGGTTGGGGGGAATTTTAGGCGGAGGATGAAAATGAGGGAAAAATCGTTTTTATGCCCCCCCGACACGAGGCTTGGGGAAAACAAGGCTTCCCTTTTCTCTTTTGAGTGCTTTTGGGGTGTCCTTTTCCCCCAACTGATCCTCGCATTAAGGCCCTCAAAATGAACAACAGTTACTGGGGGGGCCACCCTCCTGGATCCCCGGGGACAAAACAAAACTCGCACCCCTTTTTTTCCCCCCACCCAAATAGAGAGTAAAATGAGGAAATGGGACCTTGCTGATTGATCAACTGGAGGGCCTTGTTGGTCTGCATCAAGTTCCCCAAAAGTCCGGGGGAACCAAAAAATTAAACGAAATGAAGCAAATAGTGGGCCAAAAGTAGGGTGCGGCAGAGCAAAGGGAAGGGGGGCAGAAGCCTAATTTGGGTGACCCCTGGCAAACTTTGTTTACCACCTCACCCAAAAAATTTCAATTTAAAGGGGACCCCAAAACCAAAACACAAGATCAGCTTAAAATTTATGGGGCAAAGACTATCTGGTTCAAAAAACCCAAAGTTTTTGTATGTGTTCCCGACCCAAAAAGAATTCTGGGTAAACCAAAAATGGCGAATGGCCCCCGGGTGGCTCGTCCGCCCTAGAGGTGTTGTCCTGCCCAGAGCCAGGTCATATTTTGAGCGGCCTTCAAACACAGTGGAGGGGGTCATTAACGACAAACGCATCCCGGGTTTCCCAGATAATGTGGGTTTGAATTTTTATCAAGAATTTAATCAGGCATGGATCCCTTTATGTTTTGTGGCCCCCCAAATTTCCCGGGGGGTCACCATTTTGTTGCCGGTATAATTCCCCTTTTTCCCTCAAAAAGAAAAAGGTCCTCTTTTAAAAAAAGTTTTTTTAAAAAGATCATTTTTTTACTGCTTTTTTTTTTTTTTTTTTCCCCAAAAGGTTATTTTGGGTGGTTTTTTCTGGGGAGACTGTAAAAAACAGGGAAAGGGTTTAAAGACAAACCGTATTCCCTTTACTCACTTTATCTTAAGAAGTTTTTCGCATTGTCAAGGGTTTTTGAGGTCTTGTTGCTGTGAGATACGGGCTATAATTATGGTCCTTTGGAACAAAATTTGGGGCTTTTAAGTGGAAATTTTCCCCCCTCAAAATTTTTTAATAGTGGCTGAGAAGTCTTTTTAAAATTTTTTTTTGGGGGTCATGTACCCTTGTGAACAGAAATTAATTGCCAGGGGTGCGGGTCCCCTGCCCCCCCGGGGACCCCCACCCGCTCGGGGGGGGTCCGGCGCGGTGGCCGGCCCAAAACCCTTGCTGCCTCGGCGCCCCTCTTTACCCGCCGCGTACGGTAAACGCCACTCCTGCCTGTCCCGGCCGTCGTGCGCGTGGCCCCCGTTTAAAGGCGCGCCGCGCCGGCTTTCAAAAATTTTTAAAGGGCCAGTCCCCCGAAAAAAATTTGGTTTTTTCTTTAAACGGGCCTGGTTTTTTTTTTAAAGGTATCCGCCCCAGTCCCCCTCCCAGTTGTTGGTGGGCTTCCCTTTAGTGTCTGGGAGTATTCTGTTCCGTCCGGATTCCCCGTGAAAACAGTCCCCCTTTTGGTTTAAAGGTTTCCCCTGCCTTTTCCCTTTTTGGGCCGCCTGCCTGACCGTCTGCCGGGCCTTTGACCCAAACCCTTGCTGCCTGCCTGACCTTTGCCTGCCCCGGGATTTCCCCCTGGTTTAGTTTCGTTTTACCACGCTGTCCCCCGGCTCCCTTTTCGAAAGCAAGTCAGTCGGGGGGGAAACAAACCGGGTTTTGCCTCAGGGCCCCCAGCAAGTCCTCCCACTTTCGGGGGGGGCTCTGGTAAAAAAGGGGGCTATTTAATTTTCCGTTCCCTGGGTGGTTTAAAGCTTTCCCGTTGCGTTGCCCCAGGGAAATCCATTCTACGTTAAAATTTAATTTCTTTGGGTTTTTTGGGGAAAACAGAAATGGGGGTTTTAAAGGGGGCATTTCCCCCTCCCCAATTTTTAATAGTGGCGGGAGAATTTATATTTAAAATTTTTTTTGGGGGTCATGTAGCTGTGAGATACAACAAAAAATCAGGGGCCCTTTGGAAAAGAAATGGGGCTTTTAAGTGGCATTTCCCCTCAAAATTTTTTAAATAGGGGGCTGGGGAAGTCATTTTTTAAAAATTTTTTTTGGGGTCTTTTTTTAGCTGTGGGGATACAGCACAAAAAATCATGGCCCTTTGTAACAGAATGTGGCTTTAAAGGGGGGCATTTCTCCCTCAAATTTTTAACAGTGGTGAGAAGTCATTTTTATAATTTTTTTGGGTCATGTGTTTGAAATGCAGCAATACTACAGGTCCTATTATAAAAAAATGTTGTTTCTAACAGACTTTGTTTTTCCCAAAATTTGCCCAAAGGGTGGTAAAGGGGGCATGCTTTAAATTTTTTGGGGGCTTTTGCTTTAAAATGCAGTAAAAACTACAGGCCCTATTAAAAAATTTTTTTTTTTAAACAGCCCATTTGTTCTTTCAAAATTTTTCCAAAGGGGCTAAAGGGGGTCATGTTTTAAATTTTTTGGGGGGCATTTTGTTTTAAAATGCAGCTTTTACTACAGGCCCCTATTTTAAAAAAATTGTTGTTTCTAACAAAATTTTGGTTTTCACAATGCAAGGGGTGGTAAAAGGGTGATGGTGGTCAAAAAACGGAATGGGTTTAGGACATTTTAAAGGGGCACATTTTGCAAATTGACTTGTTTTTGCAAGATTTTTAAAACATAGCTATAAATTTCCCTGTATTGAGAAAAAACCCAAAAAATTTCCAATTAAAAAAAGAGAAACAAAGAAAATGGGGGGGTTTCCCCAATCCTATTTTAAGAATGTTTTTCTAGAATTAAATTTACAAAAAAACTTGCTTTTTAAAAATAGCGGGAAAAAAAAAATTCCCTTTCCTGAATTGTACAAGGGGGGGTACGGGAAAAACTTGCCCAGATGTAGGTTTTTAGAGGAAATGGGGTATGGAGCACGGACAGAAAAACAAAGAAACAGAGAAATTTTCCCCTCCAGAAAGTGAGTAAAATAAAGGAAAAAGAATCCCAAAAAAAAGGGCACCTGGGGGGGAAAAACAGGAGCGTTAACCCCCAGTTTTTTCCCAAGTAAAGCTAAATTTGGGGTCCGCATTATATGGGGGGGGCAAGCGAAACCCGGACGGGGACAGTTTTTGGCCCAGGAAACAAAAAAAGGGTTTGGTTTGGGAAAGACCCCTTTTTTCCCGGGCCCTTTTTTTAAAAAGGGGGGGTCATGAGGTTTTGGGGGCTCTGCTGGGGCCCCGGGACAGGTTTTGTCAATGCCCAGTGAAATAAAAATGGGGTTTTGGAAAAAACCCCTTTTTTCCCAAAAATTTTAAAATTGTGGGTCAAAAGGGGTTTAAATGGTATTATGGGGTTACGGACGATATGGGTCAAGGGTCCAGTTCAACTAAAATGGGGGTTAAAAAGACCCCTTTTTTTCCGGCATTTTTAAAATTGGGGGGGTCTTTGCGGGGTTTGGGGCTCATGCTGGGGCCAGGGCAGGTTTAGTCAATGTCCGGGTGAAACCCAAAAAATGGTGGTTGAAAGACCCCTTTTTCCCGGGCCCTTTTTAAATTTCTGGGGGTCGGGCAGGTTTGGGGGCTTTTGCGGGTTTTCCGGGGACAGGGATTTTCAATGTCCAGTTCAAGTAAATGATGGTTCAAATCTTAAAATTGCCCTTTTGGAAATTTTTTTAATTTGTGGGGAGTTTGAGGTTTAAGGGTCATGCTGGGGGTAAAAGACAGGGATAGTGAAGGGTTTTGTGTGATTTTTTTTTCTTGATTTTATAACCTGTGTTTTCCCCTGTTGTAGCGGGTATCCTTTTGGGACTTTTTGGGGATGTTAATTCCGTTTTCCCGGGCCCTTTTTTGGGTGTAAAAATAAAGGTTTGTTTTTTGCTCCCCCATAAGATTTTTTAATGGTCATCGTCAAAAATCGATGCTCACTTTCGACTATTGGTGGGATGTTGGTGACTATGGGACCTTTTTTTTTTTTTTTGACCGATGTCGATGGCCAACGCAATCGCTAAACCTACACAAGAGCAAATGACTTCAAAGACAGTTTTCCTCTTCCGTAGAGCGGGGCGAAAGTAGTTTTCCCCGGGGGGAATTCCTTGTAGGTAAATTGGGCGAAAGCAGAGACACCCTTTGGGGGGGGAAATTGGGGTGTCGGGGAGGAGGTTCACCCCCCAATCACGTCAGAGGAAAAGGAGAGGGCGTCGGCCTTGACTTTCTTCCCCCCGGGCAAAAATGGATCAAAAAATTCGAAGGGGAAAAAAAAGAGGGCCCAGCGGGGGTTGGACGGATTAAATCGTTTGGGGTGTCTGAAGAATTGGAGATTCTTGTGGTCCCGTGTAGATGTTAAAACCCAGTGGACGAGCTCCCCCCAAGAGATACGCCATTTTCCGGGCCAGCCCCTTTAAGGCCAGTTATTTTCCGGGTGCCCAAAGGAGTAGGGTTTTTTTTCCGCGGCAGGAAAAAAAGGGTTTTTGAGAAAAACCTGGGTTTTGAGGGGCGCCTTTGGGGCCCTTTTTTGGGGGGGAGCACGGGCCCCGGGCCCCCCCGAGGGGGGGTCGACCTCTAGAAAAAAAGGTTTTCCTTTTGTCTGGCCGGGAGGGGTACAGGTGCTGAAGCGAAAGCAGACTTTTAATTTTGGAAAAAGGCTTCTTCTGCCGGTTGGGGGCCCGAGTTTGGGGTTACCAAATTTTTCCCTTTGGGTTTAAAGCCCTATAGGGACAACCCCCCGAGGAGAAAAAGTGGTTTTGAAACTGTTTATAGTAATTGGCCGAAAAACCCAGAAGTCTCTTTTGGAAAAAGGGCCCATGGGTCGTGGCCAAGTAAGACGGCAGCCCGTTTTGTTTGGGGTCCATCTGGGAGGGGCCCCGGGGGCGAAAATTTCTATGCCCAGAAAGATGAGTTTTTCTTGAGAAAGAGGAAATTCCGAGCTTGGAAAAAAGCGATTTAAAAACGTAAACACTGGGAAACTTGTGAACCCTGGGCCTGGTGTGGGTTTGGATGAGGTGAAATTTCAGGATGTAAACAGATAGATGACCACACAGAAAGTAAAAGGGGGTTTCTGAAGTTTTCGTTGGGCAAAATCCTGGAAGACAGCATTACGAGTCCGAAAAAAACTGGGCCCGGTTTCTCAAAGTGCCCCTCTGAGTATTTAAGGCCGTTTTTCCATTTTGTCTCCTTCACGAAAACCCAATTTAGGTTGTAGGTCCTCGTGGTCCAGTTTTGGGGAAAACTTGACTCCCCCAGAGCCGGTCCCAAAAAAATTTAGTAATTTAATGGCAAAAGGGGGGTCGATTCTTTACAGTGATCTTGGTTTAGGGTGCGGGAATCGACAAAATGGTTTTAGGGAAACCTCCCTTTTTTCTTACAAAAAAAAAACCCGGCACCAGCGGAGACGGGGGACTTACGAAATTTAAAAACCCTTTGGAGATTCTCCCTTTATGTTTGGGGGACAAAGCCAAGGTTTCAGGCCCCGACAGGGGGGTTAACCCTGCCCATGGAGGGGTTGTATTTGGGCAGAAGGTCAATAGGGCATCATGGGGGGATTTTTGGAGGCAAGGTCTCCGCTTGCTTTTTCGGAGGGAAAACGCCGATACTCTTTATCGAAGCGGGGAAGGGCCCCCCAGAGGGTTTGACCCGGGAATGGAGAAAGGGGGGAAGGGACCGGCGGGGTTTCCACCAAACAGCGAGAACCCAATTTGCCTCCAAAGCAAAGGGTTCGCCCGTCTCCCAGTTGAGACCCGGAGATGGGCGCTGTGCCACAGAAGACCCAGAGAAAGGCGAGGGAAAACCGGGGGAACATATAAAACGTAAGTCCTTTCCCTTTTGTAGTGCCCCCACTTGAAGGAAAAAGGTCAAAACGGTAGGGACTGGTCGTGAGGATTCCCCCCTGCAAGGAGGGATGATAGAGGTTTTCCCGGGGGGACCACGGGGATAATGCTGAGACACAGGGCAGGTCAAAAAATTTCCAGCCGCCCAGAGTAAAAAGGCTGAGGTTTAAAAAGGGTTTCCTGGCCCCGTGCCGGGCGGATCTTACTGTCACAAGCAACGGTAGTGGATGTCTGGACCCCTGCAAACGGTTTGGGGTAAGCCCCGCCAGGGGGGCGGGGAAAACTTAAATAGGTGACCCTTTCTTGCGGAGGGAGAAAAGGTTTTAGCGTGGTACAAAATGTTTTAAAGGAAAGGGTTCGTGGTTGGGGGGCAGACAGGAAAGGGCAAAGGGGAGGCGGCAAGGTTCGTTTGGGCGAGGGACGGAGGGGAAAGGCGTATGGTACACGGTAATTAAAACCCAAGACTTCAGGAACGCTTTTCTCAGTAGGCTAAATGGCACTAAAGATCTGGCAGGGTAACCAGGAAGAGGCAGGCGTAAATAGGGGCAGCGACCGGCAATAGCAAATTACCGGTGCGCTGGCCATTTAAATTTAACACTGACGGCGTGCACGCTTAGGGAGCGGGGCCACGCATGCCATGGGACAGAGACTGCAGCAGGAGCGTGGCCGGGTAAATACACAGGGGGACAGGCAGGGCAATAAGCGCGCCCACGACCCGACAATCGGGTCGCGGCACCGCTCGGCAGCGGGGCAAGGATTCGCCTGCGACCCGGGATGAGGGTCGCAGGGGCATCCGCGACAATTTGCTTATTGTGTTATCTTGTAACTGTATGACTAATGTTAAGTACTGATAAATGTTCAGGTTGGGGGGGAGGGGCTGGCAGGAGAGGGGCCCTTCCAAAAGATTGCTATGGGGCCCAGTCTTCTCTAGTTACGTCCCTGGGAATTCTATTTGACCCCCACCAACTTCTTATGTTATCAGAATTTTGAGGAGGACACTTTCTTAAATTTTTTGTCTTTCCTCCAATCCCCGACATGTACAACATTTACTGTGAATGGCTTTAATTCCCCCAAACACCCTATACTGGGGAGCAAGACAAGGTTGCCCTATACTCCCACTCCTCATTAATCCGGCTTTTGACCCACTCTTTAGACACATTCAGTCACAGAGTGGTTTTCGATTTTACTCGATCAACTGCATTTGCAGGTGATTTATTAATTTTTATATTTCGCCCAAAGATACTCTCTGACCACAACTACAAAAAATTGCGATAGTAGGAGTTTTAACCCCTTAACAACTGCCCACCAACTTTTGACTTAACTGTTAGGCCTCGTTCACACGGCTTATTTGTCCGCGGATTGGCGCCGTACTCCGCGCCGGATTTGCACTGCAGTACGGCGCCAATCCGTCGGAGTAATTACGGTAATCCACTGCTCTCATAGAGAACAGTGGATTCCGTCGCTCCTCCCCGCTCGGCGAATCCGCCGCGGGGGGAGAAAGTGACATGCATATTATTTACGGCGCGTACGCGCCATAGATAATGACAGTCTATGGGGCCGGGGAGCGGCGCCCCCGCCGCGCTCTGGCCCGCCCCTTATTCACGCCGGATTTGCGAGCGCAATCCGGCTCACAAATCCGCCGTGAATAAGCCGTGTGAACACGGCCTTAACTTGTAGTTAACAGCTGCATTCCAAGAGCAGTCTCTGTGAATGGCAGGGACCAGAGGAAGCCTTTGATCCCCGATGTTTGTCTTTGATTGCTGCAGTCCATGACTGGCATAATCAAAGGTGATTCCCCTGCTCCATCAGGTCTATGTAGTCAGTCCTGTAGACTTAGACTAGCGACCTGGCTGTCTGCATAAGAAGCCTGTCGTCAGAGCTCACTGTGTGCTGCCCTGACTGCAGCCTGTGTCATACTGGCACATAGTGTAATGTATTAGCATACATGACTATGCTAATACATTAAGTGTTAAAAAAAAAGTGTGAAATAGTTATCCCTTCATGGGATTAAAAAAAGTAAAAAAAAAAAAATAATAGGTACACATATTAGGTATTCACCTGACCATAATAGCCTGTAGAATTCATCTAACTGGTTATGTAGTGTGAAATATGCATGGTGTAAGAAATAATTTAAAAAACAAATGCGGAAAATCACATTTTAGGTTCACACTGTAAAAACATTTTTTATTCCGTAGTAATTTATATGTAAACTTGAACTATGTCCCTCAAAAAACAATTTATCCCGCATAAAACAAGTTCTCTGAAAAAATATAAAGCTTCTGACTATTGAAACGCAGGTAGGCAAAAACTAAAAAAGTTAGCTGGTCATTAAGGCATTTTCAGATCTGTTGCTTAAGAGGTTAATTGGCTACAAAAATAATGTTCACAAGTCACAAGCTTTACTCCTAACAGGCTCTGTTCATCCCCCGTGCTCCCAAACTTTCCACTTGGCAATCTGAGGCCTCTAAACTTTATTCCACCAATCATAAACTTTACCGAAACTCCCTTCACACTGAGATGTCATCTTAGGAAAAACTCAGTCTCTTCTTAATTGGAAGAGCAAATTTGCTCAAAATGAACTCCTTCCAAACTCTATTATATATTTTTCATACGCTCCCTATCCATTTTCATCTCGAAGATGAAAGAATTTAAAAAATCTATTACTCATTTCTTTGAAACAAGAAAAGACCTTAAATTAGCATATTAAAACCACAAAAATTATATGGTGGCGTTAATTTCCTTGACTAAGGAAAGATTGGTTCAATGGTACATCCTATTCCACCCACCCCCACAGCAGTTAAAAATTGACCCCAAAGCCCGTTTATTTTTCATCAATCTTTTACATAGATCCTTTTTGGACATACAACTTATTATTTATGTATGCTCCTTGACCATAGACTCCTATATCTTTCTACCCACACTTCCTTATACAACATTTTTTAAAATAATCCATCATTCCAAAAAACATCACATCCAGTTTTCCGCTTTGTACGACTAACAGGTTGTATGGAGCAATAATACAGTAGTGTGCATGAGCCCTTGTATGTTTTGGAGTAGGATACATTTGTTACTTAAAATCATCAATTTAGAAAAATTAGGCTGCA